>RJWM01001169.1:0-166911 GCA_004363535.1 Dasyprocta punctata
CTTCTCCTTCTTCTTCTTCTCCTTCTTCTTCTTCTTCTTCATTGTCGTCATTGTCGTCTTCTTCTTCAGTTTGGTTTGTTTTGTTTTGTTTGAGACAAAGTTTCATTATATAGCCCAGGCTGGCTTCAAACTCTTGGCAGTCCTCCTGCCTCAGCCCCCCAAGTCCTAGAATTACAGGCATGTGGTACCACACATGGCTCCCTTTTTTTTAAAGCTTTTAATGAAAAATGGAGAAAATTATAAAGGGAAAAAATAATTTATAAGCTCAATACTCACAGCCAGCAGTTCACATTACCTATTTCTCTAGGTTTTTTCACATATTTTGATGATTGTTTTCTTCACAAAAACTATCTTATAGCCTGCCTTTCCACCCACTGCTAAGTCTTAACTATCTTCCTGTATCAATAGGAGGCAACTGTTTTCAATAATAACGTGATCGTTAGTTATTAAAACAAGCAATTAATTCACTGCATCATTACCCAATTGGGGGTGAAAACTACCTTTAGCTGCTCTTGGGAATAAGTATCAGATATTAAATGACTTGAGCATCAGTTTCTTGAGATTCCACATGCTGAAATTCTGTTGATTGCTAGATTTTGCTTTATTTTTTCCACATGAACACATTTTAGGTAAGTTTGCTAGGCTGAAAGCACAGCTGCTTAGAAGCAGTTGAAGCTGGTTCCAGGGTTTGACTCCAGCGAGTCTCATGACTTGATCTTGACTCTTGAATCTGGGCTGTGTTTCCCTTGGACAAAATGTGAAATAGCTTTCCTGCCTATCCAAGCAGAGGGACCACCCCCTAAAGTATTGTGAAAATGTGGCCACAAAATAGCATTATGGTTTCCACTAAAAAAAAAACTCCTCCCTTTTACTCAGCATTTGGCATGATTTCATCTGAGTTGTTCTCTTAGGAGGCTGAGCGAATACTCAAGCCTACTCTATTTAAAAGAATTTGTACATCTTTGGAATCAGATTTTGATCACGTTTTTTATTAAATTTTTAGATTAAGTCAAAAGGTAGGGCAAAATACTTCTTTTTGACTAGAAAGAAGCATTTAAGGGTTTGACAAGACATAAATATTATATATTCCCAAACATACACATGACAGATGTTAGGCAATGTCCTCACGTGACCTACTGAGAGGAAGGATACGATAAGTCCTGCCAATTTCAGTATTTACTCTGGAATCCCAGGCTACTGCAAGCTGTTGGGTTAAGTTTTTTTAGCATATGTGGTTTTTCTTAGATATTAAAGGAATTTCAGAAAAATCTTAGATAAAAATACAAAAGCATAATAAACCCAAAAGTCACCCCCTCCTCTTCCCTCTCTTTTTCTATTCCATCCTGATTTCCTGGGCTTGATTCATATAGGAAAGGTAAACCTTGGGGAGGGAAAAACCACAGAATTTCAGTCGGTAGATATGGTTTCCATTCCTTGCTCACCCCCTTGCTACAACCTTGAAAAGTTACCTCACATTTCCCATACTTACCCAACCCCATCTATAAAATGAAAATCAAGAAAGCTACCTCACATGGTTATTGCAAATAAAAATGTGTATAAATGTTTACTGTATATTTTGGGGGGTTATTTTTCATCAAGTCCCTTGTCTGAGATTACCCAGAGAGCACATAATGTGTACACACTATTTGTTTCTTCTTCCTTAACATCAACCACTGGCTTCCACCACCAAAAACACACCAACTCCATTAGAAAAGTGAAAGAGAAAGTGTTCCTAGAATCCCCTGTATTGTGATGTTTCCTAGATTTTAAATATGAGTCCAGTTTAGAGAGATCACTTAGACTGCTTTAGGCTGCAGTAGTCTGAGAGGAGTTCAGAGGAAAAAACACCTTGCCCTAAGTCTCTTTACTCCAGCCTCCCCTTAATGCTCCTTTTTAGCCAAACCCTGTGGAAGTCAAAAGACAAGGAGCCTGTTGAAGTGGTCCGTTGATCAGCCTTTGACACAGAGCAGGGTACAGAAGTTGAAGAGCAGACCTGCAGGGATAAATAGAAAATATTTGCTCTAACTCCACACCATAGGTAGTTTTAAAAGTTGTCATCTCATCAAATGGAAGAAAGGAAGCGGGTTGTAGTGGCACACGCCTTTAATCCCAGTGCTTGGGAGGCTGAGCTAGGAGGAGCATTGTGAGTTCAAGGCCAGCTTGGGCTACAACTCGAGTGCAAGACTGGCCTGAGCTACATAGTGCGACCCTGCCTCAATAAACCAGGACCAGGAGTTTGACTCAGTGGCTTAAGCGCCTGCCTGGCAGACACGAGGTTGTGAGTTCAATCCCCAGTGCTGCCAAAAAAAAAAAAGGAAGAAAGGAAAAGATTATATGTATGTAACTATATCCATATGTATGTATAAGTGTGCAAGATGGATAACTATACTAATTCTGTTAGTTCATCAAAAAGAATAGTTTGTGTTGTCATTATTTGATTGTCTGGTCATTTTTTTGCCCAGATTGTATAACTTGAACAACTACTTCTAAGATACCAATATGCAATATGTTAACTAGTGTTGATTTCTTACTTTTTTTTAATTCTTTATTATTTCTACCCTTTTTTATGTTTTGCTTTTTAAAATAAAAAAAAATTTTTTTTAAATAAGCTTGTCATCTCCTCTAACATAGAAGTAGGCTCAGGGTGGGGATGTAACTCAGCGGCATAAGTGCCTGCCTGACAAATGCAAAGTCCTGAGTTCAATTCCCAGTACAAAAAAAAAGTAGTCTCTAGTGGCCTGATGATGATATGATCAGGGACTTTAGTGTGTTCCATCTTTTCGCTCTACTTTCCTTAATTAATGTTTCAACCTTGAGATTCTGCCCCATGATTACTATGTGTCAGCCACATTTGTAGGCATCTACATGTAAATTGTACAGCTATGGCTGAAGGAAAGGAGCATTTAAATTAGGGAGAATGACCTTTCAAGCTTCCTATAGACTTCCCTTCCAGACTGTTGGGCCAGGACTGGGTTGTATGTCTAAAGCCAATCACTGGTCAAGGAAACAATTTCCAGGATTGGCTAAAACATATTTATATTTATCCTCTGGAGCTAGGAAAGTACCACATTCTCTGAATCTTTGGGACAGTGAATACCCAGCCAAATCAGGTCTCTGACAGTAACAAAAGTAGTTATTGGGAGCCAGGGATATAGCTCAGCGGCACAAGCACCTGCCTAGCCAAGTGCAAGGTCCTGAGTTCGATTCACTGTACCAAAAAAATAAAGTAATTATTGGATATATAGCCATTAATGTATATTATTCAGAAACCTTGGTACTTTGAATCCAGGTGAACTGGGCCCAGCAGACCCTTTACTGGTCCCAGAGTCCTATAACAATCTGTCTGCTTAGAAGAGCAAAGATAAAAGAATCTCCAGACTTCTGTGGTTGTCTGGAGCTCTGTCAAGCCTTGTGGTTTTGTTAACCATGAGGGTAAAGTTCCTAGAAAAATCACTCAGTTTTCCTTCCAAAGAAATTCTATTTCCTGTCCAGGTGCTTTCATTCTGTATTTCATATCTTCTCCCAGGAGGTGTGGTGATTTTCTCAAGGAGTTAAGAACCCTGCTCCTAGCATTTCTAGCTCTATAGCTACCCAGTAGATGCTTAACTGGAGGTGGCAGCTCTCTCTTTGAGGACTTTAGTTTTAGAGTTTTGGCCTCTTAGTAGAAGAGAAGTTTACAAAGTGACACCAGGTTCCAACAGTGATTTATAAATTGATTACAGTCTTAATCAGAGTGAAAAGATATAGGCCACACTATGAAACCCCTTTCAAGAGACTTTTTGCATCATTCAAAATATTATTAAAAGCTTGGAAATGCTTATTTAATATTCTCCTTTAGACATAAAAAGGGAATGTCATAAAACTACTGTTGTTATGCTTATCTCATTTTTCTTCTGTTTTTATGGTTTCAGGACAGAAATGAGACAGGAGATATGTGTATGTTGTGTGTATGTGCGTGTTTTGAAACTTTTCATTAAACTTCCACAGCGCTGTTTATTTTTCTGCACTCTAATCATGCAAGTATCTGGCAGATTTATGTTCCATTAGACAGTTTCAGATTTCAAGCAGACTATTTGCAAGCTGGACCATGTGTCTCTGGTATTAGATTCCAATGTAAGGGGGCAAGGAAGAAAAACTGGGTAGTAGCCAGGGAGAATTTGTACTACATATCCTCAGAAATGTCTGTTTTGATTCTTTGAAGGCCTCTCTCACAAGGACCTGAGGGAGGTGGCTTGACTTTTACACTGGCTTTGCTGGCAGAGACATTAAGGTTAAGTTAGCAATGCACAGTGGTGAGCCAGCCCCAGGGAATCTGAGAATGAAAGGACATGGATTTGTGGTCAGGTGACAGCCAAGCTCAGTTGACATTTTAAAGGATACAGATATAATTTTTTTTCAGTACTGGAGATCAGCCCCAGGAATGCTGTACAACTAAGCTACATTCCCAACTCTTTTTGTTTTTATTTATTTTTTCGTTTCTAGATAGGGTCTCCCTGACTTGCCTAAGCCGGACTTGAACTTATGATCTTCCTGCCTTATCCTCTATAAGTGCCAGAATTAGAAATGTGCACTACCATACTGCCTTAAAAGAATTTTAATAGCTTTTCAGTTAAATAATAAGCACCTAGGTAAGGTGTGATGGCACACGCCTGAAATCCCACTCCTCAGGAGGCTAGGGCAGGAGAATTATTGTGAATATGAGGCCAGCCTGGGCTACATAGTGAGTTCAAGGCCAGCCTGGACTACATAACAAGACCCTGTCTCCAAAAAAAAATCATAATAAGTATCTGGGCCCATGCACAGCACATAGAAGATAATTAATGCTTTTCCTTTCTTTTTTACAGACTCCCTAATATCCTAAAAAGTAACCACAAACAGTATAATTTCCCTGTAACTACACCTTTATTTTTAGCAGCATTTTCTCTGTATAACTTTCTCAGAGTTGATGCTTTAGCAAACATATAACAATAAAAAAAGTAAAGTGAATGAGGTATCTTTGTATCTCATTTCTTTCTTATTCATTTACTGATTAGAAAGCTAAATTTTTACCCAGGGTGGCCCAGACCTCTCATATGTCTGTGTGTTTACATGAATCTAAATTCAGGTCAGAGGTCACTCAAGAGGGGAAAGGATCTGAGATTTTGTTGCATCATGCAGGCCACAGACCAACTCTAAAGTTCTTTTTGGCACTTGTTTACTTGTGGCCTGTCTGGAATAGATTGGATGAGGGATCAGCTGGATTTAAAAGTTAACAGTTTAAAATAATAGATATGATCTAATGTCTTAAATCTGTCCCTCCCAATGATGCCTCATTGGAATACACTGCTCCAAACAAAGCTTCACTGGAAAATAGTCTAATGTTACCAAATAAAACTGATGATGCATACATACACTATGACCTATGTTTTCCATTTCTATATATAACTGCTTTGAGAAACTTTGGTGTGTACAAGACACGAGAATGTCTATGGTAGTGTTATTTGTAATAACCAAAACTGTTCATTAAAAGATGGATTAATAAATTGTGACATATTCATTATATTCTGTGAGTTTGTTGTTGTAGTTGTTGTTTTCTTCTGAGGATTGAACTATGACCTTTGCACTGAACTATATCCCCTTTTTTTATTTTCATTTTGAGACAAGATCCCACTAAGTCACTAAATTGCCTAGGCAGGACTCTAATTTAAAATCTTCCTGCCTTAGTCTCCCAGAGTGCTGAGATTACAAGCCTATGCCACCACACTCAGCTCTGTGCATTACATTTACACACAATAATCAATCTTAAAAATGTAATTTAGGAGCCGGATGTGGTGGTGCACCCCTTTAATCCCAGCACTCAGGAGGCTGAGGTAGGAGGAGCGTTGTGAGTTTGAGGCCGGCTTGGGCTACAACACAAGCACAAGACCGGCCTGAGCTACATAGTGCGACCCTGCCTCAAAAACAACTAGAGCCAGGGGTTTGGCTCAGTGGCTTAAGCACCTGCCCTGGCAGGTGCGAGGTTTTGAGTTCAATCCCTGGTGCCGCCAAAAAAAGAAAAAAGTAATTTAGGCAAAGAAAAATTAGGCATAAAAGAATGCATGTGTGATTTCATTTACATAATGTGTAAAACTAAGTAATATATTCCTAAGTCCAACACGTGAGGTGACACTTCAAAGAAAACAAAGGAAACAATTAGCACAAAATCCGGGAAGGAAACTACCTCTGAGCGGGGTGTTAGAGGGAGGAGATCAGGAAGGGAAGGGGCACATGAAGTACCAGTATTTCAGAGGCGATGGTCATATGTATCGGAGAGTTGCCTACCACACTTCTACAAGTCCTCCTACAAAAATGAAAAATGCAGAAGTACCATTAGACCCATCTTCAGCTTGGATTTTTTTCTTTTTCCTTTGTATCAGTTTCATTCTAGAGTCTCAACCCAATATTTTCTGATGATTATCTGTGACAGGGAGAAAAGGAAATCCCTGCTGGGCAGCACAGCTATGATGTCAGTCACTTCCTCTGAAACATGCACTGTTTATGCCCATTAGCATTACTGTCATCATTCATTCCCTCCTGACTTATTAGTGATAGTAAGCATTTTTTAGAACAATACTTTTAAAAAATTATACTCCAAATTAAAAAACTATACTTTGGAAGATTCTTGGGAATCATAGAAATTTCTCATTTGCCTGTTGATTAATAAGATCAGGTGTTCTTTTACATTATTAAAAGGGTGAGAACAGCTACGCTTGAGCTGTCTCCCTTGTCACACACATCACAGGTATTGTCTTAGCATGGGGAATGAATTGATGCAGATTTGAACATCCTCATGATTGGTGACAGATAGAAATGAGAGAAAACAGTCATATTTAGGTCAGGAAACAAGGGTATCTAAATATAAAAAATGTGTAAAGAAAATGCATTGGCATTGGTTAGTCATGATGTACAATTTTGGCCCCACTTAAGTCAGCCACTCACTTGTTTGAGATGTGTGGTATGTTGTCTCCTCCTAGGGGTGGCTAGAGTTCATGCAGCTTGGGAAGGGTGAAAACCCCACCTCACATTCAGCTAATTGATTAAGGCTTGTCTTCAGAAAGAATCTAACCTACTTCCTACCTGAGAACCCAACACTCTGCTGTGCAGGCCTGAGTCAGAGAGCCCTACCCAAACAGACCGATCGGGGAGCTGAGAGCAGGTGCAAAGTTGAGAACAAACAGGGTCATATTAGTGCAAGCACATGACTGTGGAGCAGATCCCAGGGAAAGTAGTTTGAGGCTGAGTTTCCCGTTCCACCCATCAGTTAGGTAATTCTGCATCAGCTTGTAAGTCATAGAGATCTTATGCAGAATTAGTGGCTGATGTGGAGGTATGGGAGGATGGTGGTCATTCTTGAACTAGAAACCACCATACTTAGTGACCTGGTACCAAGCGGGTGATCCTAACCAACCACCCTGCCAAATTTCTCTTTTTGGCTGAGGCTTGTAAAATTGTGTTTCTTGTAGTTTATGGTTGGATAGGAATCTCATCCGCACCCCAAAGCTTCATTCCATGAAATAACCAAAGGACAGATGTGAGATGGTAAATGGATGTCAACCTTTGCCCCACCTACTTTTTCATGTGTCTGCTTAGCATTATGATGTTTATCCAAAGATCCTTATGAAAATGGCCTGTCCTGTATTCTCATCCTCTTCATTATGTCTCAGAGCATTTTAAAATTAACTAACTAACTTTGTTTGGTTTTTTATTTGAATGTGTATGTATGTGTGGGTTTTTGTTTTGTTTTCTGTATTTTTGAGACAGGAACTCACTGTGTTCAGGCTGGCCTTAAACTCATTTTGTAGCTCATGCTACCCTCAAACACACATTGATCCTTCTACCTCAGCCTCCCAGGTGCTGGGATTATAGGCATTGCCCCTTGCCTGGCATGTGTGTATTTTATGATACTAGGGATTGAAGTAAGGGGCAGTATTGATATATATCTTTAGCCCTTTATATTATTTTTATTTCAAAACAGTTTCAGTAAGTTACCCAGGCTGACCTTGAATTTACAATCCTCCTACCTCAGTCTTCCAAGTACATGGGGTAATAGGCATGTGCCACCATGCCCAGCAAAATCATGTTTTGTTTTGTTTTGTGGTACCAGGAATTAAAACTAGGGCCTCACATGTGCTATGCAAGAGCTCTACCACTGAGCTACCTGACCTTTATTTTCTAATTTAGAATGATCATCACTGTCCCATACCTCCACATCAGCCATTAATCCTACATATAACCCTTTCATCTCTGCATCGTGAGAACTTGGTAATAGAATCCAGTGTAATATTTCCCTTTGTATGACTTGTATGTTGTTTTGTTTTTAGATTTTTTTTTCTGATTATAATTGTTAAATGCACTCATTTTTTTTAAAGGAGGAGATGTTAAATTTAGTTCATGTCACTTTTTAAGTTCAAAAATCTTAAAATGGAAAAAAATTGTGGAATTGTAGAAAGTAATAGCCTCCCCCGGAAATCTTTCTGCCCTCCTTGAAGAATCATTGTTATTAGTTTGTTGTTATTTCTCCAGTCTTTTTCCTATACTTACTCTAACATGAAATGTGTTCAACATACTTTTGCACTTAATAATGTAGTTTGGGTATTATTCCACTGACATTGCTCATAGCATATAGATGTATGGCCTGTAGTTTTTTTTTTTTTAGTGTAATTTTTAGTATCACAGAATCTATCCTTGTGTATATATATTTGTGCACTTGTAATAATTCTCCAACAGAAAGGAAGAATTGTTGGCAAATGGGTTAAATTTGAAGAGATCTTAAAAATTCTACAATTCACACTTCTTTTTTTTTTTTTTTTTCGTGTGTGTGTGTGTGTGTGTGGCACTGGGGATTGAATTCACAACCTCACGCCTGTTAGGCAGGCACATAAGCCGCTGAGCCAAACTCCCAGACCTACAATTCACACTTCTACCAATAGCATATGAATGGGTTTGTTTGACCATACCATTATCAACAGTGACTGTTACCAACTATTTATTTCTCGTCAGTCTGATAGGTAAAAAAGTCAAATGTCATACTGATTTATTGTTTCTGTTTTGCTGGGTTTTTGTTTTTTTTTTTCCTTTTGCTGTTGGTTGAAGTGAGCATTTTTTGAAATGCTTATTGCCTAGTTCCATTGAACAGTATCAAATCACTTTTCAGGTCAAGTTTATCTGGGAGTGGTTTCCTTGGGGGGGGTTTGTTTTCATAAACCAGAGTAAGGTGATTCTTGTGTGTGTCCTCCACAGCAAACAACGACATAACAAACTCTGGAGATCTCATTCAGACAGTGATCTCTCAGACCACCACGAACCCATCTGCAAACCTGGACTAGAACTCAACAAGAAAGAGATCACCACCTCAGCAGACCAGATTGCTGAGGTGAAGACCATGGAGAATCACCCATCCATCCCTCCTGTCTTTGTGGAACATGTGGTCCCTCAAGATACAAATCAGAAATCCCTGTGTACCAAAGAAAGAATGATCTGCTTGGAATTTACTTCTAGGGAATTTCATGCTGGGCAGATTGAAGATGAATTAAATTTAAATGATGTCAATGGATGCTCATCAGGGTTTTGTCTCAATGAGTCAAAATTCCCTCTTGACAACTGCCACACATCCAAAGCCTTAATCCAACCTGGGCAAGTCCCAGAAATGGCCAACAAGTTTCCAGATTTAACAGTGGAAGATCTAGAGACTGATGCACTGAAAGCAGACATAAATGTCCACTTACTGCCTATGGAAGAGTTAACGTCCGGACTGAAAGACCTCCCCATGTCTCCTGATCCTGAGTCGCCAAGCCCCCAGCCTAGCTGTCACGCTGATTTCAGTACAGATCGTATTGATTTTTTTAGTGCCCTAGAAAAGTTTGTAGAGCTCTCTCAAGAAACCCGGTCTCGATCTTTTTCCCATTCAAGGATGGAGGAGCTAGGTGGAGGAAGGAGTGAGAGCTGTCGACTGTCAGTGGTAGAAGTACCCCCTTCTGAAGTGACCACTGATGACCAGAGAAGCAGCTCTTTGAGTAATACTCCCCATGCATCAGAAGAATCTTCAATGGATGAAGAACAGTCTAAGGTAAAAACTGTCTTTATAACTCTCCACCTAATGAAGTTCTTACCAAAAAACAAATATGTTCAACTTTGTTATGTTCACTTTATTTTTGATGTTAGTAGAATTAGAAAGGCAATAAGATAGTCTAGCTGAGATTTATTTGAAAATTTACAGCTTAAATATTTTATAAATCAATTTTGGGGATTTTAACTTTTCAGGTTTTTGGTATCATTGGAAACACTTCTGATTAGGGCTATTGCAGGAAAGGACTAGCTGAAACAACGGTCCTGAGTGAACAAGGAGTGGTCTCCTCCATCCAACTCTGCAGCTTGAATCAAATCTTAGCTAGTAACAAAATGTCCAGGATTCATTTGCTACCTGAATAAGATCTGTGTCCCTGTCAGAAAGTGAATTTGGGAAATTTTTTTTTTTTTTTTTTTTTGTCTCAGCATGTTCAAAGACAAGGCTTATGTAAATAGTTGCTGAAGTAGCTATTGAGTCCATGCTGAATGCTTCTGAATTCTTCATCTCCAGTCTTGTGTTACCTATGAATCAAGGGTTGATTTGAGAAAATGAATTTGAGAGCAGACAGGATCCTGTGATTCTTTTCAATGGCATATGAGCTTTTATATAAGCCATTTTTTTTAAAAAAAAGTACTATGTATCATCAAGTATGTATCATCTAACACTCACACGTATTCATTTTGACACTTCTGAAATTAGGATGTATATTAGCAACAAGTGTCTTATATCAAAACCATATAATAGTTGAGGAAAGTGACAGATTTACTCTAAAATAGTAAAATTTCAATTAATGATTTTAACCAGTGTGACTGGATTCTTGACATCTCTTGATTTTTACTTACATTTACCTCACCTTGTCCATCACTCATCTGTTAACTTTCTCCTTAACTACCCTCCTCAAGCTCTTTTGCCTCTGCTTCTATCCTTCTCCCCTTCCCAAAGCCTATGTCTCTGTTTTATGCTTACTGGGAAGTCAGAATGCCACAGCTCTCCATTGAACCACCAATGAGTGCAGTGGCACTGACAGAAATAGCCTTCCCACAGAGTTGCTGGTCATATGAGAACTCCCGCTATGGCCAGTGCACACACCAGGCCCCTGCGGCTTCTCTCCAGTAACAAGTTCCCCTCTTCCTGATGTCCTGGCCAATTTTCCCCAGAGGCATGACTGACCTTGTTAGTTTGTATTAGCTTAATTTCTCTTTTGGAAGAGAAAGGCCAGATCAATTACTAGGGCAATACTATACTTTGAAGTCATACATAAAAATGTTAACAAAGTAAATAGTCCTAATGATCCTACTTTAAGAGGTGTCTTTTCTCTTGTTTGCTGAGGCAAAATACCTGATGCCCAAAATTAAGGAGGGAAAGGTTTATTTAGCTCTCAGTTTTTGGGGGTTTCAGTCCATAATCAGCTGGCTCCAAGGCAGGGTGGCATGGCACAGGTGCAACAGTTCAAGGTAGCAGAAGACAGCAAAAGCAACAAGAGCACAAAAAAGGGGGTGGAAAAGCAAGCCTCTTTTCCTCCCTTGTATTGTAAGCAGGCTATTCGTCCTCCAGTTGGATGTAGCACTCATACCATCTCACTGCTGTCCTCTTGTTTAAAAGTGAGGACCTTGGCCCCCTGCTGAGTCACTTAAACTTCTAAACTTCTCAAGGTGACACACTATCAACCACTACCATTACAATCCACTTCTTATCAACTTAGCAATGAGACACATTTCTTTTATTTTATTTTATTTTTTTTTTTTTTGTACTGGGAATCAGACTCAGGACCTCATGCTTGCCAGGCAGGCATTGTGCCACTGACACATTTCTAAATCCCCAGCCCTAGACACATTTCTTTAAACTGGTCTCCAGATACAAAGACATGCTTATTATCATTTCACAACTTGAACATTATAACTTAACAATCCTTAAGAACCAGTATTGTCTATCAACATTATATTACATTAGAACTATAACATTCTGACTCTGGCCCCCCAAAGGCTCATGCACATCTCCTTATGCAAAAGGCATTTAGTCTATCTCTAAGAGTTGCCAGAGTCCTAACAGTTTCAGCATTGCTGAAAAGTCCAAGTCCAGAGTCTCTGGGATGTAAGGCAAACTCTTAACTGTAACCACTTGTACAAATGAAAAGTTAAACACTTCCAGCATTCAATGGCACATGATAAACATTTTCATTCCAAAAGTTACAAACGGGAATACAAAGGATTGGGACCAAAGCAAGTCCAAAATCCAGCAGGGCAAACATTAAGTCCTATCATTCTATCTCCAGCATCTGAGACAATCTGTGGCACCTTGTAAGCTGGCATTTCTGGTGGTTATAGCTCCCACAGCTTTTCTCTTAAGCCTGCTCTGCTCCCTCGTTGCATGTTCCTGGCTTCTCTGAACTTCTGGGGTCTCCACTGCACCTTTGGCTTCACCCTCACAGCTTCACACATTGCCCTCTTGGGGGCACACTGCCTAGCCTCCAAGGCCTTCTGAAACTAGGGTGGAAGCTGCCTTAACCCTGCAACTCTTGCATTCTGCATACACCTAAAACCAGCACCATGTGGATGACGCCAGGATCTATTGCCAGCTGAAGCAGTAGAACCAGGCTTTCCTCTCTCTTGGCTGTAGGGGTCAAGTGCCTGGATCACTGGGCACTCTGAATCCAATTCTGAGGAGCAAACTTTCTAAGCTGCCACCATTCTGGACCATGGTTCAGCTGCTGCCATTCTGGAACATGGCACTCTTATGCTTTCTCCTCAGAGCAAAGTCTTTCACTTTTGCAGTTTTGAGGCTACAAAGAGTAGAGACTTGCTGTTTTTTGTGGTGTCCGTAGGCCATCTTTTCTATTTTCCTTTTCCTTCTCAGCAATTGAAATTTCCTCAGCTCTGTCTTTGCAATCCACAGCTTTATTGGAGCTTCCTTTCTGGCCAAATTCACAATGTTTTAAATCATCCTGCTGGGCTCTTTGCTCATGATTTGCAACATAAATCTAGCTAAAAGCCCCCGACAATAGCCATTCCTCAGCATCAACATTTGACTGCCTTGAATTTATTCTGCCAGATTAATTAGTCCACTGCCCTTAATCTTAGTTTCAGGCAAAGTCTCTGGATATGAGCAAAATGCAGACAAACCATAACATACATTATCTGGAGTCTAACAGCAAATGCAGTCCTTCTTCCCAGCAGAAACCTTCCAGACCTGGTCTTTATTGGTTTTCTGGTCTTCTGAGCTCTGACCAGAATCTCCCATACAGAACAACCTAAGGCATTTCAGCTCTACTCTTTCAGGTGGCATCTCGAAACCTTTCCAGATTTTTCCCACAAGCCATTCCCAGAGTCTCTTGAACCACCTGGTCAGGTATAGGCACAGCAACGACCCCACTCCTGGTACCAAATTATGTCTTGGTTACTTTTCTGTCATTGCTGAAACAAAATACCCAATGCCCAAAATAAGGAAGGAAAGGTTTATTTAGCTCACAGTTGTGGAAGTTTCAGTCCATAATCAGCTGGCTCCAAGGCAGGGTGGCATGGCACAGGAGCAACAGTTTTAGGCAGCAGAAGACAGCAAAAGCAACAAGAGCACAAAAGAGGAGGAGGAGGAGCAAGCCTCTTTTCCTCCCTTATATTGTAAGCAGGCTACCCCTACTCTGGATAGGTGTAGCACTCATACCATTTCCATGCCCTCCTCTTATACAGGCACAGGATGTTTACAAAATGAGGACCCTAGCACCCTGCTGAATTGCTTAGTTAAACTTCTAAATTTCTCAAGTTAGCTGGGCATGGTGGCGCACGCCTTTAATCCCAGCACTCGGGAGGCTGAGGTAGGAGGAGCATTGTGAGTTCGAGGCTGGCTTGGGCTATAACGCGAGTGCAAGGCCGGCCTGAGCTACACAGTGCAACCTTGCCTCAAAAAACTAGGGCCGGGAGTTTGGCTCAGTGACTTAAGCGCCTGTCTGCCAGGCGTGAGGTTGTGAGTTCAATCTCCAGTGCCGCAAAAAAGAAAAAAAAATAAAATAAAAAAATAAATTTCTCAAGTTGACACAGTGTATCAACCATCACAAGAGGCACACAGGAGCCATTTCCAGATTTTGAATTTTTTTTTAAAAAATAGGGCCCGATTTTGCATTGGGCAGTTTTCTTTGGGCTTTTCAAAATATATCTGGGAATTTATAACTGGTAAAAGGGTGAAATGTCTAAGAGTGATAGCATTTGCTGAAGCACATGGCTGCATAAGCCAAGTAAACCTTTCCCAGAAGGCAGCATGTGAAATTTAGGACTGTGTGGTCACATATGTGAGTGCATCTGGAATGCTGTTGCTAAGAGTTGTAGTGGGGAGGATATGGGTGAAAGGTAGGAAGACAGGAGAAAAGAGAGAAGTGAGTTTCCAAATCAAGTATCAGGTGACAGGTGTGTCCATCTTGCCCTATCTCACACTGTGCATTATCTAAGGTGGTCACTGAGCCTTTAAATGGACTCTTACCCCTAAATAAATTAAGATCAAACTGGAAATTGATAGGCCAGAGCTGGAAGGTTTCATTTTGGCCAGTATGGCCTGATTCCTGGAGGTTCATAGTCCTAGGAAAATACAGATTGTAGGAGCCCCCACAACCACTTGCTGTTCAGTTTAGAGCAAGATACTAGATTAGAATACTGCTTGAGTAGACAGAATAGAAGGTTTAGCAGGTTGTGATGTAAACTATGATGAATTCTCTCTCCCTCTCTCTCTCTCTCTCTCTCTCTCTCTCTCTCTCTGACCTTGATGAATGTTTTGTTTTGTTTTGTTTTGTTTTGTTTTGTTTTGTTTTGTTTTCTTGTAACCTGACAAGATAGATGGAAAGAATGTGGTACCCAGGCTCTCTACCTTTTGTTCTCATAGTTAGTTTCTTCTGGATCAGAGGATTATTTATCAGAACATTAGCACTTAATTAGGCTATAATTTGCCATAATCTCATTGCTGTCTCTTTTTAGGCAATCTCAGAACTGATCAGCCCAGATATCTTCATGCATTCTCATTCAGAAAATGCAATTTCAGTCAAAGAAATTGTCACTGAAATTGAATCCATCAGTCAAGGAGTTGGGCAGATGCAACTGAAAGGAGACATGCTATCCAACCCATGTCATACACCAAAGAAGAGCAGCATCCATGAGCTGTCCCTTGAGAAAGCCCAGGCCCCAGAGAGTAAAGTTGGGCACATGGAACAGGATGAAAGTTTCTGTACAGCGCATCCTGAACTACCCAAAGACTCAGGGAAGTGTAACCCAGAAGGCTGCATAACCACACACTCATCCACAGTAGACTTGGACGAAGAGGAACCAACTGAAGGGGAACATGAGCTCCAAGGCTCAGGCATACATTCAGGTGCGAATTGGTACCCGGGGTCTGTGAGGCGAGCCACCCTGGAGTTTGAAGAACGTTTACGACAGGAGCAGGAGCACCATAGTCCTGCTCCCGTGTGTACCTCATTGTCCACTCGCAAGAATTCTAAGAATGACTCTTCTGTGACAGACCTAACATCAAAAGGGAAAAATGATGAAGCCACCTCAGAATATTCATTTGCTCCCAAGGAACCAGAAGTAAGCAAGGGCAAAGGGAAATGCAGTAAGTCTGAGGCTAGCTCACTCTCCCAATGTGAGCAGAATGCCACTGGTCCAGCACTCGAGCTGCTGGAGTATCACCTCTTGACAGCAACTCAGGAGTACCCAGGGTCAGATAGTAAAACAAAGCAAGCAGTCCCAGAGGAGCAAGGGACTGTGGTTTCATGCCAGGGGTCTGAGATGCAGGCCATCCCTCTTCCCAAAAGGATAGAAATCATTGAGTATACTCACACAGTTACATCACTCAGTCACACTGGGTCAGGGGGTGAAATAGACACAAGCGAAGAGAAGAGAGAGCAAGGACTAAGAAAAGTAAAAGTAGAAAAGTCTGTCACTATGCTATGTGTGCTGGATGAAAATCTGAATAGGACTCTGGACCCCAACCAACTTTCTCTGCACCCCCAAGTGCTACCTCTGCCTCATTCTTCATCCATGTTAAGCAGTCCTGAAGACAGAGGCAACAACCCATTGACAGCCCTGGAAACAACATCACCTTATATCAGTCATACAACCCATATACCACATGCCAACTTGGATTACATGCATCCCCAGACGATGGTTCACCTGGAAGGTTGCACAGAGCGAAGCAGCACAACAGACAGTGAGCCCTCTGCAGAGCATGTTAACTGGGAAGAAAGTCAGAAGGGCCGTCTCTCTGGTGGTGATGAAGTACCACACAAGGGCTCCCAGTCAACTAGCAAAGACGTAAATTTAATTAGCAAATTTGATGGCAACATTGGAAAAAAACTGGACCCATCGCAGGTAGTCTGGCAACTCCCACATAGCTCTAGTAGTGAAAATATGAAGGGTCTCAGTCACAGTCCTCATATGCTAAAGGAGTGTGCTAACGAAGTTGAGTCTGGAGTGATTTTCCAGGTAGGGATCACCAAACCATCCCAAATGAGGCGCTCAGCTTCTCTCGCCAAGTTAGGTTACCTGGACCTCTGTAAAGACTGTTTACCAGGGAGACAGACTGTCTCTTCTGAATCCCCTCATCTCAAACTGCTTCAGCCCTTCATCAGAACAGACTCAGGCATGCATGCCATGGAGGCCCAGGAGCCCCCAGAAAACCCAGGTGCCTCCCAGAACCCAGAGCCCACTAAGTATTTTGTCAAGCAACTCAAAACAACAGAGTGTATTGCACAGAGCAAACCAGTGGAGAGGCCCCTTGTGCAGTATGCCAAAGAATTTGGTTATAGTCAGCAGTGTTTGCCCCCCAGGGCAGGACGAGAATTGACTAGTTCTGAAGGAGGCCTTCCTTTGCTACAAACCCAGGGACTGCAGGATGCAGGCTCAGCTCCAGGGCTGGCTGTGGCGCCCCGACAGCAACACGGCAGAACTCACCCCCTTACAAGACTGAAAAGGGCAAATGATAAAAAACGGACAACCAACCCCTTCTATAACACCATGTGATTCTGAGCCTATTACATGTGATTTTTCTAAAAGAAATGTATGTAAAAGGGGCAGGTGTAATATGTAAGGAACATGCACTTTATTGGTTAATTTTATAATATTTTGGTCATTTTACTGTTCGTGGCGCATGCAGGGTTTGGATTTTTTTTGAGTGTGTGTGTGTGTGTGTGTGTGTGGACAGAGATTGATTTCGATGGCAGGACCATTTTATCATTGTTTATTTTTTAAAATTCAAACCTCAAACTCATTTTCAAAGAACACCTTTATTAAAGCAAATTGCTGTTTTTCAGTCAACTACCACTTGCCCCTCATTTTGCTCTCTGAGAAAAGGCATGCTTGCTTGCTTGAGAGAAAGGAGCAGATGGAGAGGGTGGCACTGAGGCTCCTAATTAGAAGTATTCTTCCAGGGCTTGTGATGAGGGTTTCAAGACCTCAGGCATCAGATGAGCTGAAGGGCAGCCAAGACTTCAAAGTTCTCTCAGCCCAGCCGGGCGTGGTGGCGCATACCTTTAATCCCAGCACTCGGGAGGCTGAGGTAGGCAGAGCGTTGTGAGTTCGAGGCCTGGCTTGGGCTACAAGGTGAGTGCAAGATCGGCCTGAGCTGCATAGTGTGACCCTGCCTCAAAAAACTAGGGCTGGAAGTTTGGCTCAGTGGCTTAAGCACCTGTCTGGCAGGCGCGAGGTTGGGAATTCAATCCTCGGTGCCACAAAAAAAAAAAAAAAAAAAAGTTCTCTCAGCCCTATTCCTTTGGAGTTCCTGAAAAAGACATGTTCTGTGTTGCTTTACAAGGAGATCTTCTAGAATTCATTTATTTTTGGTATTGTAGAGTGTATTATTACCAAAAGGCATGATAATAGCTGGCTCTATAAATTTATCAAGCAATTTTTTATCCTCAAGAAAAATTTTAAAATTAAAAGGGAATACCAAATGAAAGCTAAGAGGTCTTCTGCAGAGGAAGGCATGATAACAGGAGTGAAGAGGCCACTGCCCAGTGACTTCTGGGTTAGTGGGTTCCACACAGATGGTCATCCTGACCCTCCCTGCCAGAAAATGTACTCTGCAAGTGTCCCCCCAACTAAAATGCAGTAGAGTCAAGTTTGAAAAACAGCAATCAACAGTCAATGTGTTCTTATAAAATGAATACAGATGTAGGGTTTTTAAACCCTTTCCATTACTTGAATAATTCTGTGGGCCTTCTGAGTTTAATGGCCATATTTTTTCCCAATTTATTTTCCTCTCACTATATGCCCCATCCTGCCTGTTTTTTATTTTCATAGATTATATTTGAATTGTTACATACATATAATCTCCATTGAATGCAAAGTTTTCTATATTATCACTGTTTAACCCTTGACATAAGTTTTTTTTTTCTTTTTTCCTTTCTTTCTCTGGAAGGTTTGTCATTTCTCTAAAGTATTTACAATATTTATGTATATAATGTCACTTTCTTACAATGTCTTGTTGTTGATGTTGTGGGGCCCTTTTCAATTTATTCTTTTTAAGAAGGAATAGAGTTGCAACTGGAAAACATATAAAGACACCAGCAATAAAACTGGTAGTCATTGATAGGGATCTGTACCATATATTGATGGTGGTTTTCCTGCCAAATTATGCATTAGTAACTTCCTCCTCCAAGAAACCCCTAAAGGTTCCCATTAGATCACAGAGTGACTAAAGGCTGATTTCTGTCTTAGACTAAGAGCCTAGAATATTATTTGCCAGTAGATGAACCACAGCCAGAGAGTGTATATGCATTGCCCAGAGCAGAAGCACCTAATGGAGGCTGAGAGGCCACAAGGGAGGTCCCTGCCAAGGGCAAGTGCCCATAATAACTATGTTTAGGATGCTGTTGCTTTGTAGCTATGGAGATCCTTAACACAGGAGCATCTGTCATAAACAAGCCTCCAAGGTTCTTACAAAAAGCATATTTATCCTGGGATGAAACACCTACTACAGCTCATCAGAACTGAAGAAGTTTGCAAATCTGCTTCCTGTTTGCTTTGGTTGATGTCCACATTGCTCAGGGTTGACTGAGTACAAACTTGAGATTTAGGTTTTTGGTTCATCACAGCGATAAGAGGAAGACGTACGTGCACAGACTGTCAAGGTGCTGTCACAGGCCAGAGTTTGGAGGGGACAGACAGTTGGGCAACCAAAAGGATACAATAAAGGTGAACTGAGGCTAATTGCAGGTGCTCCAGAGGAGTTATGGATCCAGTTGCCACATGGAAGCCATGGTTAGGTATGACATCACTGCCAGGAAGCAGGTTGGAAAGAAACCACCTGCTAAAAGTATCTTTATGGTGTAATAAGTATGTATATCTGTGCTGTCCTTCAGTAGTTCCCTTAATTGTCCAAATGTGTCATCCACACAGCTTTGTGATTCCTGGATATTCATGTGTTGTGAAGTGTTTTGTTGGGTTGTATATATGCCAGTGTGAGGAGGCTTGTCAAACAGGGTGATGAATTCCAGAGATCAAAACCACCCTGTCTTATTGAAGCAACTCCACTAGCAATGTGAGAGAAAAGACAATAAATTGTGGCAAGAGTGGGGAAAGGATTTGCATGGAGGTAAAGAGCGTGGCACCACCTCTTACCTGCCACTGTGTTTAATGTTTATTCTCTGCATTTAGTAGCAATTAAGAAGGGGAGGAAATTCTCTCATGCTGTGAAAAACATAAACTTTACTTTTTTTAAAGAGTAGAGAGTACAATCTTCCTCTACCTTCATTTAAACTGTATTTTTTTAAATCATTTAACTGACCTGCCTAACTAAACATCTTCTACATAGGGCCTGTAGTCTAACCCTGCCGAGGGATTTGCCAGCCCTCTAAAACCTCACACTCTTGAGTGTTTTTGAGTTATGTGTATGGCTGAGCAAAATCCAGGGGAGGTGCAGAATAAGCTGGTGAGGACTTTTTAGACAACTTCTCTTCAGATGTCTTGAAAATTTCATGTGGCTTATTTCTCATTTCTGTTTATGGAAAACCTAGGCCTCAAACAGCAGGTTTGGTAAGTTAACAGAGATGAGCAGGAAAAATTTTGACCTCTTGTCCAATACTTCATTTCTTGCCCAGTACCTCTGTGTTTTTCTTAAAGATGACCATAGTCTTTCAGTAACTCTGGAGGAGAGCGTGTGTGTGTGTGCGCGCGCGCGTGCACGTGCACGTGCGCACGTGTTTACGCATGTATACAAAGAGTTGATATTTCAGTGCATGGGTTAAAAAGCCCCAGGAGTACACAGGATTGGAGCTGTAATCTGGATGGTTACCTGGTCAGCAGGATAGAAGTCCCACCCGCTTTTTCCTTTTTGGAAACTCTTAGGAGTAGTGTATATTATGGTAAATACACTGTGCTGTATATAGTACAGTACTATTCATCTCCCCTCATTTTGGTTGCCTTTCAGATTCTATTTAGAATATTTGTTTCGGATCATTTCTAGCATCTCAGCCTCTGTAGACTATTAAGTCTTTTCCTGCTCTTGTCCCAAATGGCATTTTCTTTTTCTCATTTTGAGAACTACCAAGAGCTCTAAGGACAGCCTGATGATGATAGCCCAGGCTCTAAGGTTCCCTCCTGCTCGTGGCTCCAGACAGATGCTGTCATGCAGACCCAAGGCTTCCTATGAGAAGCTTCTGCGACATACCAGCTCACAGACGTCTTCATCTGCTTCTTTTGAGGATTTCATCCTGAAGTGATCTAGGCATGTTTGTTAAAAATGTTTTGTGGGAATTGTTTTTTTTTTTTCCTTAAAAAGCATTATGCAAAAAGTCACTTTTAAGGGCATTTTAAAATTAAGCCATTTTTTGGCTTTTTCCGATAACTATTTGTGGATACTTTGTTTACATTGTGAATATTAAAATATGCATCATCTTGTTGGCCACTCAGTCCTCCAGGCACCGAGGGCCTGACTGTCTTGTAAATCCTTACAACAGAGCAACGCCATAATGTCAGCCCTTGTGTAATAAGTGGTAAAACCTGGAGTTGACTACCATCTGTGTCCTTCACTCTTATCCAGTATTCTCTATGGAATAGTCGTCATTTCCTCAGTGATGATGTCTTAATAGTGATGGTCGTAATGGTGAATGGCTAGTACACTTTTTGTTTGTTTTGCTTTTTGACAATAGACAAGATGAAATTTTACTTGTTTCAGCACCAATCCAACTTGAAATCATTGTGGATTTTGTTTACCCTTTCAAACTAAAAGATCAAGGCATGTATTAGACACAAGTGTATTTGTTGCCTCAAGTCACCTGACACCATATTAGGAAAACACCTGCCACTGACGCAGGGGCTGCACACTCCTAACTTTTCTCCCAGGTCTCGGGGTCCCTTGACACCATGGAGAGCTTTTGCAAGGTGCTGCTGTACTTTTCCAGCCTGGAAGTGGAGGGTGACTGGGCCTGCCTTCTGCTATGAAAAGAGAACCAGCCTCATCTTCTCAATGCCCCAGAGACCTAGGACAGGATTTCTAAACTGGAATCGTCATCCCCTACCAGCCTAAAGAACCCCCATGAGGTGTATGACTAGTGCCGCCTTCAGTGTCCTCACAGCAATGCTGGTGGTAGCATCCTGTGTACATATGCAGAGCTGATACCCAGGGCTTCACTCAAGCTGATGACCCAAACTGAAAACTGGGAAACACTCTGAAATCTTTCCTAATCAACAAGCCCACCAAAAAGTGTTTGATTTTTATATTTTGTTGGGTTTTGGTTTGCTTGGCATAGCTAAAGGTGCCTTTTTTTCCAGTTTTGTTTTCTACTTTATTTTGTAGGCCTTGTTCTAATCATAGAAAACAAGTTCAAAAGACTCTCCCACTGACTGTTACCTTTGCCCTAGGTTACCCTCAACTTTTATGCTCACATTTTATTAAATAAAGCAGGTGCTCCCTGGAATCTCTGGGACTTTTTTGAGGCATTTGAAGCAGAATATAAAGAGTGGTCTCATCTCCTTCCTTAATCTTCCTGGTGGTTGGGATGTTCCACTTGTATTATAGTTTTTTTATTACTGATGTGCTCTGCTGTTTTTAAATGTGAACTTGTGCGCAAATGTGCAGATGCAATGTTCTTGTTACAGACTGAATAAATTTTTATTTTGAAGATGAAATGTGTACTTCAAGTGCAGTGGGGCAGGGGCGTGCTAGAAGTACAGGGGTTGGACGAGGCAAACAATGGTAACAAACAGAACAGTATTCACTGATTCCAATCAAGCATACCCTGAAGAACTTCAGAGAAAAAATAAGTGTAACACACCACAAAAGAAAAGACTGGATTCCTAGGAGATAAGGTGACTAAAAATTACTAAAGACCAAGTGACCAAGCTGGGAACTTGCCTGGTCAAAGAGGCATTTGTCAAAGTCACCACATGAATATTAGAATGAATAAGCAAAGGGACAAAAATTTCCTCCACCATCTGTGGTGCAGAGTGACTGATCTAGGACAGCTGCAGTGACCTGCCCAGCAGAGACTAGATTTGTTAGGTGAGTGACCTCTCTAGACATTAGTGAAGCAGAGCTAACAAGCTTCAGCACAAAGCTTCTCAACTCACTGGAAAAAGGGAGAAACATTTGATGTCAGTGGTACAGGAGGGCAATGGAACCAAAAGGCAGTTGTGACAAAAAATAGCGGGGAACAGTGGCTCCACTTCTACTTTTCTGCAAATGCATTGTGAGATGTTTAATGGTTCTACTTAGCACTTAAGAGAGTACTACTCTAGGGAGTGAGCTGTTTCCCAGTTGCCCACCAAATTTGCTAAAGCTTCCAGAGAAAACCCTGCCTTGAACTAAAATTAAGTCATCCTGCTTCCTTCTGAATCACATGCCTCAAATGAAAAAGGGTACGCTACTGGTGTCTAGGGAGAGTGCATGATGTTATAGGTAAGGTCTCATCACAAAATAGTCTACAAGTGAGCCGGGTGTGGTGGCGCACACCTTTAATCCCAGCACTTGGGAGGCTGAGGTAGGAGGAGCGTTATGAGTTCAAGGCCGGCTTGGGCTACAACGTGAGCACAAGGCCGGCCTGAGCTACATAGTGTGACCCTGCCTCAAAAAACTAGGGCTGGGAGTTTGGCACAGTGGCTTAAGCGCCTGCCCTGGCAGGTGCGGGGTTGTGAGTTCAATCCCTGGTGCCGCAAAAAAAAAAAAAAAGAGTCTACAAGTACTTGGGGTCTCTAACCAGTCTAAGCTCAGTCTTGGCTTTCAAGCTGAGGCAGATGGACAAAATCATGGCCAAATTGCCAGAACACTTGTAGAAAGTGGCTTCATACCTGTAATTCCAGAACCCAGAGGGTGAGACAGGAAAATCACTGTGAGTTCAAGGCAAACCTGGGCTGTATAGTGAGACTGTGCCTCAAAAAAAAAAAAAAAGTGGCTTCAGGAGATGAAATTCATACCTGTCTTCAGTGCATTGTGTTCCAAAGCCCAGCTGACAGTTCATAGGGAAAGCTCCAAGCTCAAGTGGCCTTTTTCCCCTGATTGGTTCTTTATGCTTTGGCTCCACCTACCCACAACTTTGTAAAGTTTTGGCAGGAAAACTGGATGGCTGAACTGAACCAGCCAGGCTCATGTAAATACGTGTGAATCCCTGCTCAAGCACCCAGAGGGCATCCTTCCCAGATGATAGAACCAAAGGTTGGATGGACTGAGGGATTTAGAGTCCCCAGCTCCCTTTAAAGTGAAGGAAAAAGGCAGTGATAGTGTTTCAGAGTAGGAGACAACATATCAAATCTCATCTTTGCTCACAAATGATGCAGAATTAGAACTTGACCTGATCTTCTTCATTTTACAGCCCAGAATGCAAAAATAGAATCACTAGACCAGGACTGGATCCTGTTTTCTAATTAAGCCAGGTTATCTCTCCTCTGTGCCACATAGCATAGTTCTCAAGATCAGCATCTGTGAGATAAAGTGGCACTGTCCTTCAAGGAGAGACAGAAATACATAGTACTGAAAAACATGAACCTGGATGCCAAACCCTAGAGACCAGAATCTCAGGTCTACCAACCAATTGAGTGACAAGTATAGGTAAATGACTTAACAAGTGCCTTGGTTTCCTCCTCTGTAAAATGGAATAGTAATAGTACCCATCTGTGAAGGTTGTTACCAGAATGTTGTTAATGTGTGTAAAGCCCTTACAACAGTGCCTAACAGTGTATCAGTCATGGTTTTACTAGAGGAACAGATATAACATAAGATACACAAATGTATAAGAAATTACAAGATTGGCTTACGATGGTCAGCCACAGAGTTAGATGAGGAAGCATGTGGAGAGTGTCTGGATGCTGGAAGCTGTAGAATTCAGTCTAAGGTCTGGAGCTCAATTCAGTGTTCCATGCATGACCATATCAGGAGACTGATGGGTCTGTGACAGAAGGCTGAACAGTCTATGCCAGAAGGCTGAAGGACTGAGCCAGAATGCTGAAGCCAGAAGCCAGGAGACAATGTCGAAGCTGAAGGTGAAAACTGGAGCCCCTCTGAGGAACAGAAGCCCATCTGTCCTACCTCATTTCCTTTTTATGTTATCTGGGTGAGGAGCCACCCTAGGGTGGGTCCTCTATACCCTAAGGTGTAGAATTGCTGAGCTGACTTAGTTAAGCTTCTAAACTTCTTAAGTTGACACAATCAACCAACCACGGCATTATATTGTCCTTATAAAGGAGCAACTGAGTTACTCAGTTCCTTTCTTCCTAGTCACGTACCCAGACTCTTCATTTATCTTCTGGACCCTCATGCCATGAATTCTTTCCAGAGCACCTATAACAGTTTCTGAGCATGTTCCCCTACAAGCCACTATGCAGTGGTCTAGAATCTTCCTGAGAGACAAGAGCCTTGGGATCCTCATTGTTTCCACTACCTTGGGTCCCTCTTCCCACTTGTGGCCTCTGCCTTCCAGAAGGTTGTGTGCTATCGAGTTCAGGTGCGCCCCTGGAAAGCAGGAAGTAATAACTGTCCCCACACTCCCTTGCAGGTCTTGATCATCTGAAGGAAGAAATCCAGTGTGCAGGCATTGGGTAAACACTAGCACTGGCTGTATGTTGATCGGATTCTTTTTTATTTCCTCTTTGACCTTGGCCAGTGTTCAGATCCATGGATCTTGGAAAAGAGGGGAGGCTCTCTGGAACACAGTGAGACATCAGCTCAAAGGTGGCCCAGATGACATTAGGAGTCAGGCTATATATCAGCGTCTGAACGGCTCTTCTGGCCTCTAAAACTGTGGCCAAAAACTTGTGCCAGCCTTTTCCCCTTGCCCCTGGATCGGCGGTGGGGAGCTCGACGCGGGTTCACTTTTCTCCCCTTTCTGGTTTCAAGATGCTTTCTGCCCTGCTCCACGGAATGAATCCTCTCTAACAGTGTGAAATGACTAGCACAGTGCTAGCGTTTTAGGTAGTCAGTGATGGCTATCGCCATTAATAACAGCAGTAACATTCACAACTCCTTGTCAGGTACCCTCTCAGCTTCTCGGGGGCCCTCATCCAATGGCTGAGGGCATCCCACCAGCGCATCTTCCGGGGCCTCTTCCCAGTGGGCCTGGACTGCAGTCCCGCAACCCCGGCCCGCAGGGACAGGCTAAATTGGGAGCTAGATTGCGGCAGGCATGCGGCGCGAAGGCGCCTGATGTCACGCAGCCGCCTGCTCCAGCAGAGCGTGCCCCTCGCCGGCTCTCTCTCTCTCGGCGTCCCGCTCTGGCTCTAGGAACGTGGATTCCCCAGCCTCCTGGAGGCGCGGAGAGTGCAGAAGGGATGCGCACCCTTCAAACACACGCACACTTACATCCGTCATCCTTCCGAGCCCCGCAGATACTCGGAGTGAAGTCTGTAGCGCTCGGCTTTCCCGCCGCGGGCGGGGGCGGGGCCGCCTCGGCCCTGGCCCCGCCCCAGCCTGGCCCGCCCCGCCCCCTCAGGTTGATGGCAGCGGCAGCTGGGTCTGCAGCGAGGCTCGGCCCTGGAGAGCCGCAGGCAGCGGCCGGAACGCGCAGCCCGCACCCGAGCCCAGACGCCGCGGACACCCCGAGAGGCAGTTCCTTCGCCCCCGGCGCACTTTGGCCGGCTCCACAGAGGAGTCGCAGCGTGAGCACACCCCCCTCCCGGCTTAGGACCAGGTACACCCTCTCGCCGCCGCCCGCAGCCAGCGGAGCGGGCGGGGTCTCCGGAGGGGGCAGAGGTCTGCGCCCCCTCCCCCCGCCGCCAAATTCGTCCCCGGCAGGGAAGACTTGGTGTCTATATTTGGCCGGACCGGGGCCCGCGCGCAGACACCTAGTCTCGCAGGAATGCAGTGCCCGGACAGGAGGCCGGAGGAGGGTGCGGGGAGGCCGGGCCTCAGGCCTGGGGCTGCAGGAGCTGCTTGAAGGGCACGGGGATGCCCTGGGCTGAGGAGCGGCAGGGGCCAGTGCCCCTTTGCGAGAGCTTGGTATGGCCCCTCGGGAAGAGTGGCTTAGCACAGGCCCTGGCTAGAGAAAAGGCACCTCACCCTTCCCACCTCTGCAAATCTGGTCCTGGTGGGGAGGAGAGGATCAAGGAACCCGACCCCAGAGGAGTTTACAAGGAGGAAACCCCAACCTAGGTGGGGACCCACAGTACCGTAGGTAGAGGCCAGGAGACCATGGCTGGGGCTTCTTGCAGAAAGCAGTGCAGAGAGGAATGGAAGGAGAGATCCACCTTACATACTGCCCCACCACCAGCCGCAGCCGCGTGGGAGGAAACTGCTGAAACAGTTGCAGGAAGGGCACAGGTTAGCTGACAGGAGAAACTGCCCCCTTGGCAAATTTTTGTAAGAGAGCAAAACTCCCATCTATGTCAGAGATACATTGGAGAGAGGGGCTGCAGTCTGAGCCCCATAACTGGCCTTTAGCCATGATCCAATGGCCAAGGCCTCTGATTCTGGACAAGGTGCCTCTAGGAGATATAACACTTCAGTGAAGAGATGCTCACCCAAGGCGCTAGCAAGAGGACAGCCTGGCATCGAGCTGCTCCCAAAACATTCTGTCTTTCAGGAAACTTTCAGACCCTGTCAGCCTCCTTTGTACCCCAGCCAGGGTCTTTAAGCCCTTCACATAAAAAACAGTATTTGATAGGTGGCAAAGAACCATCCCATACTTTCTTAACTTTGAAGAAAACTACAGGACCTGACTCTTGGTCAAATAACCCTTCTCACCTGTCTCCCCATGAACACCTCCTCCCTCCCACAGCTCACAGAACTAAGGACAAAAGGCATTTCTGAGCACCGAGATCCTCCATCTCCACCGCAGCCATGAGTCGGCGCGTGGTTCGGCAGAGCAAGTTCCGCCATGTGTTTGGGCAGGCAGCAAAGGCTGATCAGACCTATGAGGACATCCGTGTGTCCAAGGTCACATGGGACAGCTCCTTCTGTGCCGTCAACCCCAAATTCCTAGCCATTATCGTGGAGGCTGGAGGTGGGGGTGCCTTCATCGTCCTGCCTCTGGCCAAGGTGAGGGATGAGAGGAAAGAAGCAACTGGGAGGACAATGGCTGGGACCCCTGTGTTCTCACCTGGTTCCATTCCACAGTAAGGAGACAGTGTGGATTGGTTGTTGCCTGTCCCTCAACCCCTCAGGAACCAGTGAGGATGCTTCACTCCATCCTGAGTGTCACAGTGGCCTACACCTGCTCCCTGTCCTGCCACCTCACCATGCAGCACTCTGTTCCTGGCAGGGACCAGGGAGTCAGGTGGTGAACACTGTTTGGATACAGCAGAGGTGTATTCTGTCCCTATCTTGCCTACTGCCACATACCCTTGTGTTTTAGGGCTGGAGATTCTCCTTCTCAACCCAAGATGACTGATCAAATGACAGCTCAGAGCTGCACACTTAGGACAGGGTCAGACTCTATCCAAAGAGGCCATAGCTACTTCCTCACTCTGGTTCCTTTTTTGTTTTCCCCAGTACTTGGGATTGAACCCAGGGCCTTTGCGTTGAGCTACATCCCCAGCCTTTCTTTATTTTGAGACAGAGCCCACTAACTCACTAAGTTATGAGCATGTGCTACTGCGCCCAGCTCCACAATGGTTCTTAAAATGAGAGAGAATGCGTGAGAGACGGGTACATAACACACAAGGCCAGAACTCTTTCTACCCTAGGCAAGGGGGCTAGGCAATGACTGCCACCTTTGCTGTGTAACCTGAAGACTCTTGGCCTGGATTCTGGCCCCTATACCTTGTTGGGGAGCACCCCATGAGTGAAAGGGTTAGGCCTGACAATAGCCTGTGACTCACCCTAGACAATGCAGACACCATCCCCAGGGCTCAAATTTCAGCTAGAGCTGCCTCCTTCCCCAGTATAACTACCATTTAAATGCCACATTGTCACCTCCTCTGCTACTGCCTGGTCTGGGCCAGTGCCAGCCCCTGCAGAGGCCTCAGAACCTCTCTAAGAGCACATGGAGATCAAAAAAGGTAGTACCCACCCTCAGCCCCAGTTTGGGAGACAGTAGGCACCAGGATTGCCTGCTACTTATGGTTCCAAGGTGAAGCCAGTAACAAGAGAGAAATCTGCCAGAGGTGGCTAGGAGCACTGGCCTGAGGATTACCTTACCTTGAACTCTTCCACCTGGGCCTTCCCAAAGACATTCCAACTGGGGGAACAGGCTCGAGAACTGCTTCTTCCAAGTAAGTGACTTTCAAAATAGTACCAGACTGAGAAGTCTGGCCTCCACCAGTATCTTGTGGATCTTTGCTTAAGTCATTTTACTTCTCTATGCTAGGTTCCCTAATATTAAATTATTTCAACTCTGCCTTCAGAAAAGGGCAAAGGAAGTGGACTGAAGGGGGTTATAGGTGCAGACAGAGTCTGCACAGAGAAATGGATGATAGAGAATTGAGATGTAAACAGATCTGCCCACTTCAAAACACACACACACAGTGAGCTGGGGATGTAGCTCAGTGACAGAGTGCTTGCCTAGCATGTGCAAGGCCCTAGGTTCAATCCCCAGGACCATAAACACACATATATACACTTACATACAGGCACACACACACGCCACAGAAAAGTGGTCCCATAGCTCTCTCTGACCCCTCCAGACAGGACGAGTGGATAAGAACTACCCGCTGGTCACTGGGCACACTGCACCTGTGCTGGATATTGACTGGTGCCCACACAATGACAATGTCATCGCCAGTGCCTCAGACGACACCACCATCATGGTAGGAGCCAGGTGGATGCTGCTGGGCAGCTGGGCAAGGGGGCAGGGAGGGCTGCCTCACCTGTGCTAGGGAAGGTGCTAGAGAGGTGCTGACTCCCAGAGCTCTGCCTTGCCCAGCTTCCAGGCTATTCTTAGCTGCATGTCCACTCCCTCCCAGGATGCACTGCTTAGGACTAATTATAGTTATGAACAACTTGGGGCTCTGGGGGCGGGTACTTTTAAGTCTCCCTGGTGGATTGAATGGGGAGGTAGGTCTCTGGAGAGCTGGAGTGCCCCCTCCTGGTCCCCAGCTGCTTCTGCCCTAAGCAGATATCATCCTATCTTGCCTGTATTTACTCCTACCATTCAAGATAACCAGTAGGGTTAAGGGGAGGAGAGGAGGAACAGAACTGGGTCCTTATTCCATCTATCCTTTGCCTTTTCTTCCTACCTAGGTGTGGCAGATTCCAGACTATACCCCTGTGAGAAACATTACAGAACCTATCATCACACTCGAGGGTCACTCCAAGCGTGTGGGCATCCTCTCCTGGCACCCTACTGCCAGGAATGTCCTGCTCAGTGCAGGTCTGGGGGCCTAGGGAGGGTCCCTACTGTAGAGAAGGCCAAAGGTAACAAAGGTGGGGCCCAGGTGACCATGCCTGGCCATTCTGTACAGGTGGTGACAATGTTATCATCGTTTGGAATGTGGGCACTGGAGAGGTGCTGCTGAGCCTAGATGAGATGCACCCAGACGTCATCCACAGTGTGTGCTGGAACAGCAATGGTAGCCTGCTAGCCACCACCTGCAAGGACAAGACTCTGCGCATTATCGATCCCAGAAAGGGCCAAGTGGTGGCGGTGAGTGCCTGACCTGCCTACTCCCTAGTAGCTCTCGCCCAGTGACCAGCTGTTAGCACCCAATGCAGTCAGCAGAGCACCAGGTCCCAGCTTTCATCTGCCCTATCCCTTACTCCAGAGACTAGCTGTCCTCTCCCCAAGTCTTTGTGACCACAGTTCCCTGCCCTGAGTAAGCCCCCAGCCTGCAATTCCTGCCTTGCTCCTGTTCCCTCCCCTCCCCTGCATCTCAGAAGCCCAGAGGAGGGTGACTTGCTTTGAGATTGAGAAGGGGAGAAGCTGGAAACCACCCTCCCACCAGCACCTGCATGAGACCTGAGCTCCCGGACCCTCTCCTTCAGCAGGCAGCCAGTACCACGTTCCAGGGTTTGGGGCCTGACCACTGGCTCCAGAGCTGGCACTTTCCCGCCCTTGTTGACCTGCTGGGTGGGTGGGTGGGTGGGAGTGCGAGGGTGGTAGAGGCAACCCTCATGCATGCATCACTTTGACCCTGATGGGTGTCCTAGGAGCCTCGCCAGCCTCAGTCTAACGTGGGGCGTGGGGGGGTGCATGTGTGTGCGTGGAGCAGGCGCGTGGAGCGTGGCCACAGGCGGGTGGGCAGACAGGCACTCTAACTCACTAACCCCGTGAGCAGGAGCGAGCCCGGCCTCACGAGGGCGCCCGCCCACTGCGGGCCGTCTTCACCGCAGACGGGAAGCTGCTCAGCACCGGCTTCAGCAGGATGAGTGAGCGGCAAGTCGCACTGTGGGACCCGGTAGGCCAGGCCGCGCTGGGCGCGCTCACTCGCTCGCTCGCTCGCTCCTTCACTGGGTCAGCCAGGAGCGCTCTGCCTTGTGTGGGAAAAGCCTCCCTTTGACCCCATGGAGCCAGCAGACATCGCCTGCTGTAGGGATCAGCCTTTGAGAGCGCTTATGGACTCCAGATCTGAGAGCCGCGCGTTCTCCAGACCGGGAGCCAGCCACAGGCTCTAGGGAAGCCCAGTTCTTTAGGACCCCTGTGTCGCTCCCTCACCCCTACTCCTGCACCCAAGTCAGCAAGCTAAACAGCTCGGCCCTCTATTCTCCCCTGGGCAGGCAGCTGGGTGATGCCCCTCCCTTCTCCCCCCTTCCCCCAGGAGAGGTTTGCGGCCCACGAGGGGATGAGGCCCATGAGGGCTGTCTTCACGCGCCAGGGTCATATCTTCACCACGGGATTCACTCGCATGAGCCAGCGAGAGCTGGGCCTGTGGGACCCGGTAACACAGCTGGAGGCTTGGGGTGTGTGCCCCGGGGACTGGCATCACGCGAGAGGGGCCAGGCGCCCCCCACCGCAGGTTATGCCCACCTGGACCGGGCTGGAGGCTGCTGCCGCCTCCGCAGTGCCCGCCTCCCCACACCCACCCTTCTGCTCAGTTTTGCTGCGTCACCTGAAGAAGCTCGCACTGGCGCCCGCACCCGGTGATGCCGAGTCCCTGGGGGTGGTTTGCAGTGACTGCATGCAGTGGCAGTGGCGCAGGGGGTATCTTGCGGGGTCAGGGTAGCGATGTGTCCAGGGGAGGGGCCTGTAACTCTCACCAGAGCTGCCTTGGGAACTAGTGGGATTTGGGGTGGGCAGGAAACTTAAAGATGCTTCTGAGGTAGCAGGAGTAGCACAAGAGGATGGGCAGGGCTGGTCATGCCTCCTGTGCTTGGGCAGAACAACTTCGAGGAGCCAGTGGCACTGCAGGAGATGGACACAAGCAATGGAGTCTTATTGCCCTTCTACGATCCGGACTCCAGCATCGTCTACTTGTGTGGCAAGGTGCTGACAAGGATGGGAAGAGCAGGGAGCAGGATGGAGATGTGTGGGTACTGCCTGAGCACCCCTCTGAACTGTCTGGCTTTTCAGGGCGACAGCAGCATTCGGTACTTTGAGATTACGGATGAGCCACCTTTCGTGCACTATCTCAACACATTCAGCAGCAAAGAGCCGCAGCGGGGCATGGGTTTCATGCCCAAACGGGGGCTGGATGTCAGCAAGTGTGAGATCGCCCGGTCAGCAGTCGTGGCCCTTGTGCATGCCTCCCCCTGCCCCTACTGATGTCAGATCTTAACCACCCAGCTTCACCTGTAGTGCTGTGTTTTTGAAAACAGAAAGTTGGGGGTGAGGATCAAACAGGTCTGTTTTAGCACGAGGTGATTTGTGCCAAAATTGGTGATGCAATGTAAAGTATAACATACTTGATAGACATTCAGCGAGTGCTGGCCTCCAATCCGTTGGTCTGGACAAGAGAAGTGAAGGGGGTGGGAATCTGCGGGGGCGATGAACCCGGTTCCCTTTACAGGTTCTACAAGTTGCACGAAAGAAAGTGTGAACCCATCATCATGACTGTGCCGCGCAAGGTGAGTGGCTGGAAGAAGGATGGGACGAGGCGCCAAGGTGTAAGGGAGCGCAGCAGGCCTGGCACTCCAGTTCACACGCATCTGCCTGTCCACCCACCCCCACAGTCAGACCTGTTCCAGGACGATCTGTACCCAGATACGCCGGGACCCGAGGCTGCCCTGGAAGCAGAGGAATGGCTTTCGGGTCAGGACGCGGAACCCATACTCATTTCGCTGAGGGATGGCTACGTGCCTCCTAAGCACCGCGAGCTCCGGGTCACTAAACGCAACATCCTGGACGCGCGACCGCCCTCTGGCCCCCGCCGCAGCCAGTCAGCCAGTGATGCCCCCTTGTCGGTAAGATCCCGCCCTGTTCCACCCAGACCCCGTCTACACATCCTCTCCTCTCACCCCCAGCCCGACCTCTTCCGTCCTCCATGTCCCAGCAGCAGCACAGCCTGGAGACACTGCTAGAGGAAATCAAGGCCCTTCGCGAACGGGTGCAGGCCCAGGAGCAGCGCATCACGGCTTTGGAGAACATGCTGTGCGAGCTGGTGGACGGCACCGACTAGCACCTCGCTGTGCAGCCGAGCGGCTGTGCTCAGCGCCCAGCAGGCAGGACGGGCAGGACGCACCGGCCCACTCCAGCCTTTGGTCTGGGACTTTTTGGGATTGGAGGCTGGACTAGGAAGGAAACTACAACCCTGGTGGGAGACTTGAGTTTGTCTGTCAGGGGCCAGACTGCACTCTTGGTCCTGGACTTGGCTGGAGCTGGCCTAAGGGGGCCCCGGGGTAACAGGGGGCCTCAGCAGTGGTGCTGCTTGGTGAGGTGGTAGCCTCCTCTGTACCTCACCCCAGGCAGGGGAAATGCTTAGTTATTAGCAGAATGCTTGGGGATACTGGGGAGTTTGGGCTTGACCTCAAAGGGGTGGCCACTCCATGGGTCTCCCCAGACTAAGTGGGGAAAATTAGGGCGCTTCTCCTTATCAGCTCACCTGATTCCACCAATCTGAGTGGCAAACCCCAGTTCTGAGTTGACAGCACCCCAGTTCTGCATACACAACCTGCACAACTCCAACCCAGGGGTCTATGGCAGATGATAGGAAAGTTTCCTCCAGTCTCTGCCAGAGAAATCTCAGAACTGGAATAAGAAAGTGGGTTCACAACACACATGCACACACACACACACACACACACACACACACACACTCTCTCTCTCTCTCTCATACTGCCCCACCCCACCCCAGCCCTCTGCTGTGGCCTTAATTCTGTGAGGAAAACAAGACATAATAACATGTTTTGCTAAGTGCAAGGCTGTGCCTCCTGCGTGGCTCAGGGTAGGTAAGGGCGAAACATTCCCAGGCGCCTTGGAGAACCTAGCAAATGCAAGCCTGGGCTCAGGACTCACCAGCCCTCCCTAGAGTCATCCTCACACTGAGATTCAGCAGGACTCCCCACCCCACCCATCCTGGGTACTCCCCAGTAAAATCAGGTAGGAAAAAATCTCCGGTTTGAAGCCTCTTTATTTGTGCCTCAGAGTCAGTCTGGTGCCCCTGGCATCAGGAAAGGGAGTGGAAGGAACAATTTCTCTTTGTTGCTCTTTTCTTCTGTCTGCTTTTTGGGTCCCTTCTGAGCCTCACTGGCTGAGCCAGGAAGGTCAGTCTGAGAGGCCCAGGACAAGGATGTGCAGTGGGCCAGGGCCCCTGCCCCTGGAGGGGCCTGTGCTTCTCTGGGTGGGTGAGGCAGGGCAGGGGAGAGCCGGGGGTTAGCACCATTGGATGAAGGGTTTTAGCCCCCGGAGTAGGGGCTAGAGGGATGCACAACCACAGAGGGCTAGCAGCAGCTGGTAGGAGGGGTGGGTGGTGGTGCCAGGGCCCTAAGTGATCCTTTGTATCCAGTTTTGTGTCGGGTCTAGTGCTTGCCCCCAGCCGAATATGCCCCCCCCCATTCTCCAAGGCACCAGGAGGGAATCAGGCCTTCCGGGGCCAGGGGGCCACCTTGGACCCACTCCCTGATCACAAAACTGTGCCGTGGGGGTGGGAACTTCAACTTCTGGCTGCCCAAGGAGAAGCTGAGACCACCCTGAGACCCAGGACGGGTGTGGGGGCTGAGGGAGCCGGGCACCCCGCTAAGTGCACTTGACGCTGAAATGCCGGGGTGGAGAGGGGCTGGGCCCTTGACGTGCTGGTTTGTGTCTGGGACAAAGCAGCGACACAGCACGTGGAGAACTCAGCTGCCCTCCAGGGGTGAAGAGCAGAGATGCAAAGGCTTCAGGGGTAGTGTCCCGGTGTGGGGTCAGTGAGCAGAAAGGAGGACCGGCCAGAAGGAGCAAGGGATGGGAACAGTGATCCTCGGAGGGTTCGTCTTCCCTTCAGAATCATCTCCCTCGCCCTTGGACAGATCGAGGAGGAGCGGATTAGGAGTCAGGATACAGCAAAGCAGGGGGACCGGGCCGTGCCAGTCACCTCCAGGGTTCTGTCCTGGAAAGTTACCCTGCGCCCATGTCGAACCCCTCTCCATCTTGTACTGCTACACCTCCGAGGTGTCGGCTCCAGACTCCAGCCGCAGCTCTGCAGGCCAGCCGGCCAGTTTGTCTCTCTGGGGTCCCAGGTCCCGCAGGGGTGCTGTGGGTGAGGGGCCCGGCAGGGGGCGCTACTGCTCGGTCAGCGAGAGTCTCAGGATGCGCTCCAGTTCCTCCTCCTCCTGGCGCGCGCGCCGCCGCCGCTCCTCTTGCTCCTGAGCCGACAGCTCCATGGCCAGCCGCAGCTGCTCGTCGTAGCTCCGAAATACGTGGCCGCCCGAGCCACGGCCGGGACTGGGTCGAGGGCTGGGTACCCGCGCTGGGGGTGCGTGCTGGCGCTGCGGCGTAGGCGGGGCGCTCCTGGGGGTGGGGAGGGTTCTTCTAGCGCTCAGCGGCTGCGCACCAGCCCAGGTGCCTGGGTGGGGCACTGCACAGAGGCCACAAGGCAGAGCGGGTAGCCACCCTCTAGGGGAGGCGACCAGTCTTGCGTCCAGGTAGGGCACCACAGATTCTCTGGGCCTAGCGGGGTTCCAGTGTCATCTCCCAGTGTGACGGGGTACTGGGGTACTGTGTGCATGTGTGTTGGGGGGTAGATGAGAACAGGCGTCTCCAAATGCTCTTCAGCCTAATGGGCACTGACCTGTCCTGTCGGCGAGCCTCGTAGGACATGGGGTGAGTGCCTGGTTTGCTGTTGGTTAGCGCCTCCCAGATGGTGACCTGGAGCGAGGAGCCCATTAGCTGTGCGTCCCCGCACTCACGTGGCCCGGCGAGGCTGCGGGACGCACCTGATCATACTCACTGCCTGCCTCAAGCAGGCTCTGCTGGATGGCGAACTGTAGCAGGTCGTCGTCGTCGTCGCGAGTCGCCGCCTCCCGCTGGCCACCCAGCACGCTGTAGCCTCGTGGGGCTTCGAACAAAGCCGGGGAGATCTCGCAGCCACGGCACGAGGCTGAGGACGTGAGGCTGCGGGTCACGCGTGGGCCGGGCCTCCAGAGCGCCGGGGTGGGGAGGGAAAGCGAGGCCGGCTCAGAGCGAGCAGGAAGGAAGCTGGGGGTGGCAGGGCACAGGGAGTGGAGGGTCTCACTCGTAGAACTGGAGCTGCTGACGCTGGAGGAGTCGCTGCCTGGGGAAGGGGTCTCACTGCTGGGGCTACCTCGCACCGATGGCACCGGCTCGTCGCAGCCATTGAGGTTCCCGAAGGTGATGCGCGCATTGAGGATGTGGAAGATCGGGATTTCTAAGGATGAGGAAACCGTCAGGCCCCACCACCCACTCCCTCACACCTCAGGCCGGCAACCCTGACATCATCTGAACCCCACCCCACTGCCCAAAAGGGCGGAGGGGAAACGGCTGTGGGGTCTCACCAATCTTGACGGGAAACCCTGGAGGCAGGCGCAGGGTGATGAAGTCCCGGAGCTTGGCAAAGAGCGCATTGCTGACAGCCATGAGGTCAATGATGGGGGCCACCTGCTCACACAGGGACAGGGGATGCTCCTCACACAGCCACAGCTTGGCCTTGAACCTGCCCCCCAGACCCCAGGGGTGAGGGACGCTGCAGGAAGCCATGGCCTCCCGGCACCTCCTGGAGCCCCCGCCCTGCCCACCCCTCCCCAGCAGGAGCAGGGGGCCTCACTTTTGTGTCTTAGTGGTCAGTTCCATGGGGCGGCCCATGTCCCGGTTGCCAAGTTCAAAGTTGGGGTTGAAGTATTCTTCTGCGGTGATGGCAGTGGGGTTGGCTTGGCTCAGGGTCTGAGTGATCAGGGTCTGTACCACATGGGGAGGGGCCATAAGCCTTTCTCAGCCCCTTATGCCAGGCCAGCCAGTTGACACACAGGGCCCCCATCTCTCTCCCTGCCAGCGTGGTATGGCTTTAAGCACTGTGCAAAGCAGGTCCACACAGGCCATGCCAAGCAGGACAGCCTCCAAGCCTCCTCCTGAGCCACATCCAAAGCCCTACACACAATGACGCCCCTGTACACACTCACCCCATTTTGGGGGCCTCCATGCTGCTCAGCAATTCCCAGGAAGGACTGGAGCGGTGTCTTACAGCCTACAAGAAATGTAGTATCTCAGAGGACACTGCAGCCCCTACACATGTAGGTACCTCGGCAGAAGTGACGGTACTCAAGTCCTAGGGATGAGGCTGGTTACTGAGGAGCGGGGCGCGTAACCAGGCACCTTCATCTAAAAGTGACTGAGGACTCCAGGAGGCAGGCGCCAGGACCCCCGTAAGCGTAGCTGGACTACAAGTAGGCTTGGGTCCCAGGGGAAATATCCAGAAGTGCCACAATCCAGGTTGATGACACTGGACAGTAAAATACCTCCCTTTTGTAGGCAGTTTGACGGCATGCATGTATGTTTCCCTCTGGCACTTGTATATTATTGACTTCATTTTTTCCCCTGTGAGGTAGCAATTATGTGTTTCTACTTGAGACAGGTTAGCCGATGCCCAGACAATCAGGTGTGGTATCAGTGGACCCACAGAAGCAAGGTCCCCTGATTTTCTACCCAGATTATGTCCCACTAGAGTACAATAGCCAATAAATGGCATGTATAACATTTTTTTCTCCTCCTGAGTACAATGCAGACATTAGCAATGAATTGTAGCCTGCCTTTCCACTGAGCCCAAATGAACCCTTTTAGAATCTTCTTAGCAGTGTGGTAGATGGTTGCTACCAATCATTAGGGCTTGGCACTTGAATTGAAGCCTACTGGCCTGAATAAACCACCCTGGCTCTTGGTGGGCAGCCAAAGAGAATACTGAGGGAGGGACTGAAGTGGAAACTGGCTCCCCAGTCTCACAACATCTCCCTCTCACACCTCGACTTCATTACCTTTGACCTTGCCCTTGTGCTGTTCTGAAAGATGCTCTGTCCGGGTTCGGGTGATGAGCTCCACATTGGATGCCCCATATACCTGAAGACAAAGAGGGAAAGGCTCAGAAATAGTTCTAGTAGCACCACCTAAAGGAATTCTAAGCATTCCCTGCAATAAAGGATCCTGGAGGGGCTCTTTGCTCCAGTTCTGAAGCTTTGGGGCAAGTAAATATATCAAGTATATTGTTCATTCATTCACTTATTCATTCAACAGACATTCTTTTAAGGGGGAGTTATGTGCCAGCCATTGAGGTGGGCATCAGGGTTACAGTGTTGAATAAGCCAGATATAATTCCTGCCCTCATGAGGGCCACATTCTAGTTGGCAAGACAAGAAAAAGGACAACTAAATTCAGTGTGACACGTGCTTTGGTAGGGGGTAGCAAAGGGCCTTATCCCAACCTACAGAACCAGGGAGGGCACCCAGGAGACAGCACGTACAAGAGCTTGTAGCCCTGGCCAGTTCCTTTGTTCACCAGCAGCATCGTGTGCTGGGAAAAGCGCAGGTTCTAGAGTATCAGACACAGTCTTAAGGGGAAAGGCCTGGCTTTGGAGTCAGGCAGCCAGAGTCAGACGCCCAGCTCTGCCACTTATAGCTGTGTAAGTCGGTTACTTACAATGACTTTATAAGATCATCAAACCACTCCGAGCCTCCATTTCCTCATCATAAAAATGGGCCAATAGTCCCTACTTTGTGAAGTTGTAAAGATTAAATTTGATACCATAGAAATGACTCAGTAAGGAAATAGGAATAATGATAGCACCTGCCTGGAAGAGTTATGATAAAGAGTAAATGAGGCCACGGATGTGCTCACTCACGTACACGTGTGTATATGTACCCACGCATTGGTATAAGATGCCAGAAGAGTGCTTTGAACATGAGTGTAGTCATTCTCATCCAGGTGACTGTTAGCCTAACGTCCCTTCCTCCATGCCACGTGGCCTCTGCACCTCCAAGGCTGGGGAGGGATGGTCGGGAAACCCCTGCCCAGTTTGCTGTAGACAAGAACAAAGCTGGCCCTGGCACTGGGAGCTGCGGCCTCACCTTGGCTTCATACCCATTCACCATCTCTGTCTTCTCACTGCGCCAGCCCAGGATGCCAGTCTTATTCCTGGGGAAGTAGAGCGGTCCAGGTGAGGCAGGCACCCCACCAGGCTGCATCCTGGCTGGCCAAGGCCCTGCCCGCTCACCTCTCAAAGGAGATGTTCTTGGTGTCAAGCTGCGTGGTGACAACAGGTGCGGTGAGCCGGCTCAGCACCTGCTCCTCGGTGGGCTGGGCAGCGGCCAGCAGCAGCTCCCGGTCCTGCCCAGCCAGTGCCAGGGTCTCCGTATACACCACCCGGCGGTCGTGGTCAATCTCCATGACCACAGCACTCGTGTCTGCCAGCCACAGAAGAGCACAGGGAAGTCAGGGTGACATGGTGCTGTCCCATCCTCCCTACCTGCCCCAACTCCTGCCTGCCTGACCTTGACCCCTGAAGATGAAGCTGCGGTTCCCTCGCTGCCATGTCATGTGGTCAAAGCCCAGGAGCGTAGTGTCTACCCTCAAGTTCTGGCCGCTCTTCCACACTTTGTAGGTGTCACTAGGACAGATCTTGGACACCAGGGGCACTGGGTGGAAGTAGAGGTCAGAAGTGGCTTCAGTTTGCTCGGGGGACAGGGGTTGGGGTCAGTGAAATGGCCAGGAAAGGGTAAGGGAACTGATGTAAGAGCAGCCCTTTCTCCAACCACCCGCCTTGACAAATGTAGACCACGCTCCCTTAGATGTCAGGAACCTGAGGCTGGGGATAGACTGCTTTGCTGAGATGCTTCAGTGAGTCTCTAGCATCCTCCTCTCTGTGTTAATTCATTCACTCAGTCTCTCATCTAATCTTTCAACAAGTATTTATTGAACACCTACTACATGCCAGGAAATATTCAAGTCACTGGAAATATAACATTGAACAAGGCAGGGACCTCTGCCCTCTTTTTTTTTTTTTTTTTTTTTTTTTGCGGCACTGGGGATCGAGCTCACAACCTCGCGCCTGCCTGACAGGCGCGTAAGCCGCTGAGCCAACCTCCCGGCCCTGGTTTTTTGAGGCAGGGTCGCACTGTGTAGCTCAGGCCGGCCTTGCGCTCGCGTTGTAGCCCAAGCTGGCCTCGAACTCACGACGCTCCGCCTACCTCAGCCTCCCGAGTGCTGGGATTAAAGGCGTGCGCCACCACGCCCGGCTCGACTTCTGCCCTCTTAAAACTTACCTTCTAACAAGGAGTGACAAGTAATAAATAAATCATTACAGAGTGAAAGAAATAACGGAAGCAAGTTAGTGTCTGGGACAGTCTTGTGAGACTTCACTGAGGCAATAGCATTGATCTGAGAGCTAAAAGATGAATCAGATCCCCTGAAGAGCTAAGGGATGATCCTCTAGGCAGGGGGACAGTGAGTGCAAAATCCCCAAGGTCAGAGAGGCCCCCATTCAGCCCCTCTTACCCCAGCTAGTGAATTCCCATTTCATCTCCACATAGAAGTCCTGGGCCTAGAGGATAGAAAGGAGAATGGCTGAGCTTGTGCTAGAGGTGGGGTGCAAGGGTTCCAGCGGAAGGTTGAGCCTCACCTTGCGCAGCTTCTCCAGGAGCACAGGAATGCCTGCCAGCCGCTTCACCACCCGCTGGTAGTCCCGGTACCTCAGCACCAGCTGTACCAGCTCCAGGTCCCGGGTACTCACAGCCTCCTGCAGCACTGGGGAAGGGAAGGCAACGTCACAGGGCAGGACCCTTTAGCCAACCCCAGGCGAGTACCTGATGCTGGGGAAGCCCGGTTGTCGCTGCCCACCTGTCCAGCCACTGCGATTCTCCCTGCCCACATCAGCGCCGTGTGCCAAGAGCACACGGGCACACTCCAGGTGCCCCAGTGTGGTGGCCAGGTGCAAGGGAGTCCGGCCACGGGGATCCAGCTGCTCAATGTCCACCTGCAGGAGGAGGTGAAAAGGTAGCACTGGTCACTTCAGAGGCAATAACCTAAGCAAAACAGCCTCTCAGTAGGCAGCCACCCTCTGGGCCACCTCATAAGACCGTGGAAAGGCCTACATGATAAGCTGGCGCCAACTACACAGAGAGGAGCTTAGGACATGGCAGAAAATAACTGTTAGCGGGAGAGGGAGGGCCTTCCTCCTTTTCTGTTTACTCAGGCCTCTGGGCTGGGTTCCCTCATCCAAGGCCTAGTGGAGCCCAGAAAGAGTAAGCCAGCCAGGCGTGGTGGCGCATGCCTTTAATCCCAGCACTCGGGAGGCTGAGCTAGGAGGAGTGTTGTGAGTTCGAGGCCGGCTTGGGCTACAATGCGAGCACAAGGTCGACCTGAGCTACATAGTGCGACCCTGCCTCAAAAAACTAGGGCCGGGAGTTTGGCTCAGTGGCTTAAGTGCCTGTCTGGCAGGTACGAGGTTGTGAGTTGGATCTCTGGTGCCGCAGAAAAAAACAAAAAAAACGGGTAAACCAGAGACTGAAGGGTGGTCCAGAGAGGTCAATGGACCTGTCTTAGAGGTCCTAGACCACAAGTGGGGCCACCAATTTCATATCACTGACATTAAACACTGAGTAAAAAGGCAAAAAGGTGTAGTGACACTCTGGCAGTGAAAGCAAATGTTCGTGGTACAACTTCAAACCCACATCCTGTACCTGTGGAACACTATACAGTAACATTTCACATAAATTTTATTTTGTGAATAGCATGATTACACCATATGAGATTTTTGTTGCGTGATAAAAGCATATGTTTAAGCATATAACTCAGGATTCTAGGACCTTTGCTTAAATATAGTGAACTGACCATAGGCATGGAACTCCTCCTCCCCAAAACTTGGTTAATATGCCATTAAAAAGCTTCCATTCTAACCATCATGATAACAGAAATTGTGCTGCCACCAGGCATAAGGAGGTAACTATTGTCTCAAAATATCTGAAATAAGTGTTTTCAGACATAAGGCCACAAGACATATGCAACTGAGATGTCCGAAGTAAGGGATCTGGCCTGAGGGGACATTCCATGGAGGAGAACAGCTGGCACAACCTGGTGGTCTCGCCCAGCTAAGGAGACACAGATAGGATCCAGGGAGGTTGAAGTAGCCACAAGTTGCAAGGCAGAGTTCTGGAAAGGAATGAGCTTTGCAGAGTAAGGACTCCTCTGATCTTCTTTCACTCATTCATCACATCCTAATCCTCCCTGCTCAAAGGAATGGGAGTCCCTTTGAGTCTTTGCTGAATACTAAACTGCATGTGTGTGTAGTAAACTCAATAAAACAGCAGCACAAGAGCAATGAAGTGATGAGTTTTCAGAGCTCAGAGGGCAGAGAGACCTTCAAGCTCCGACCTGCTAGAGGAGAGAATCTGTTGATTGCTCAGTATATTCAATAGAGACCCAGAAGTGTTATTCCTTAGCAGTAGGGTTAAACTATCCCTAGAGAAAAGGTTCACCCAGACCAACCCTATTAGATTAAAAAGTAGCATCAAAAGAATCAAACTCAGATGGGCTTGGTGGTGCATGCCTATAATTCCAGGCATTCTGAGAGGCTGAGGCAAGCAGATCACAAGTTTGAGCCCAGCTTGACAATTTAAGTGACTTAGACTTTGTCTCAAAATAAAAAATAAAAAAGGGCTAGAGAGGTACCTCACTGCAAAGGCCCTGGGTTCAATCCCTGGCTCTACATACACACAAAGAATCAAATTTATTTACATGTAATTCACTTAGTTTTCCAGAACAAGCCTAACATTCTTTAACAAAAGATGACAAAATCCAGATGCTTACTATTTACAATGTCCAATATCCAGTTAAAAATTCTAGCCATGCCAAGAAATAGAGGCTATGTTCCATAATCAGGAGAAAAATGACTTAAGAGAAACAAGAAAAATTATGGCTCAATATACTCAAGAGTTTCAAGAAAAAATATAAGCAAGATGTTCCTGGGGAGAAAGATGGGAAATACAAAAAAGAACTGAGGCAGGCGTGGTGGCACACACCTGAGACCCTAGCACTTGGGAGGAGGTTCAGCCACAAGCGATCCAGGCTGGCTACAGAGTGAATTTAAGGCCAGCCTGGACTATGTAGCAAGACCCTGTCTCAAAATAAAAATAATAAAAAAAAACAACAATATGCCAGGATGACCCTTGTAGTCCCAGGAGGCTGAGGCAGGAGGATTATGAGTTAAGGCCAACCTGGAGTACATAACAAGACCCTGTCTCAGAGAATGACAATAACAAACAAAAAAGGGGCCCCCCCAAATGATAAAGAAAACAAATACAACATCTAAAATGAAAAATTTGCTAGAGATAGACATTTATGAATTGTTTTTCTCTTAAAATTGGTGAATCTGAAGAGAGCAATAGAACCATCTAAACTGAAGCACAGAGGAGAGACAAAAAAGTATGGAAATAAACAATTCAAAGAGCCTCACTATAGATGGGCGTGGTGGTGCACGCCTTTAATCCCAGCACTCGGGAGGCTGAGGCAGGAGGATTGTTGTGAGTTCAAGACCAGCCTGGGCTACAAAGTGAGTTTAGGGCCAGCCTGAAATGCATAGGGAGACCCTGTCTCAAAAAACAGGGCTGGGGATTTAGCTCAGTAGTATAAGCACCTACCTGGCAGGTGCGAGGTTGTGAGTTTCCCTGGTGCCAGAAAAAAAAAAAAACAGCCTCATTAATCTGTGAGACACAGCCGGGTGTGGTGGCGCATGCCTTTAATCCCAGCACTCGGGAGGCTGACGTAGGCGGAGTGTTGTGAGTTCGAGGCCGGCTTGGGCGGCTTGGGCTACAACGCGAGCGCAAGGCTGGCCTAACCTACATAGTGTGACCCTGCCTCAAAAAACCAGGGCCAGGAGTTTGGCTCAGTGCCTTAAGCGCCTGCCCTGGCAGGCGCGAGTTTGTGAGCTCAATCCCTGGTGCCGCAAAAAAAAAAAAAAAAAAAAGGTTAAAAAAAAAAATCTGTGAGACACTGTCAAGCATTCTAACATTTCAATTGGAATCCCAGGGACAGGGTAAAGATGTAAGGGAAATAAGACAAAAAAAATTTTTTTCAGTACCAGGGATTGAACTTACAACCTCGCACCTGGCCAGGTAGGCGCTTAAGACACTGAGTCAAACACCTGGCCCTGTTTTTTTGAGGCAGGGTCACACTATGCAGTTCAGGCTGGCCTTGCTCTCATGTTGTAGCCTAAGCCAGCCTTGAACTCACAATGCTCCGCCTACCTCAGCCTCCCCAGTGTTGGGATTAAAGGCGTGCACCACTACACCCGGCTAAGACAAATTTAAAAGAAAAAAATGGCCAAAATTTTTCCAAATTTGATAAAAAGTACTTTAGTGGGTTGAATGGTAATGTCCCTGAAAAAGATTGGTTCATATCACATTCTAACCCTCAGAACCTATGAATGTGTCTTTATTTGGGAAAAGGATGTCTATGGTGGTAGTCAGGTAATGAATCTCAAGGTGAGATCACCCTGGTGATTCCAAAACCCAATGAGAAGTACTCTTGTGAGAGAGAAAGCCATGTGAACTGAGAGGTGCAGGTCAGAGTTATGCAGCCACAAGCCCAGGAACGCCTGGAGCCACCAGAGGCTGGAAGAGGCCAGGAAGGAGTCACCCCCGCTAGGTGGAGTGTGGCCATGCCAACAATTCAAGTTTGAACTCCTGGCCTCAAGAATTGAAAGACATGAAAGTTTTGTTGTTTTAACCCAACCACTTTGAGGTAATTTGTTGTAAAAACCAAAGCAATCATCCACCTACAAAAGCAAGAAATTCAAAGAACCCTAAATAAAACAAACACAAAATTACATCAAGGCCTATCATAATCAAATGCTTAAAATCAGTGATGCAAAAGAAATTTTAAGGATATTCAAAGAAATGAGACTCTTTATACAAAAAACAAATACAAGTACATACTTCTCATCAGAAACTATGCAAGCCATAAGACAATATAATGAAATCTTTAAGGAGCTAGGGAGGGGGGCGCAGCAAAAACATTTCAAAAATAGAGGGGAAGCAGATATTTCTGCAGACAAAGAAAAGTGAAGAGAATTTATTGCCAGAAGATGTGCAGCAAATGTCAAAGGGAGCTTTTCAGGTAGAAAGAAAATTGATACCAGATGGAGACAAGGATGCATACAAAGGAATGAAGAGCACCAAAAATGTTAAATTTGCAAGGATAAGAATGTCAGTAAAATATCTAAAGCCCACAAGAATAAAGAGAAGAGATGTCAGAAGATGAGAAATCTCAACACATCTCTAGAACACGGGAAGTGGCCCAGGTGTCTCAAGTGATTTAGGAGAGGCAGGGCAAGCTAGAACCCAAGCAGTCACAGAGGGGAACCCTGTGAGTAGCACACCAGGCCACCCCAGCACCCCTGAGAGTTTCAGAACCTGTAAGCAGTGGGGATGAGGCTCAGATCTGGATAAAGGAGGACTGGGTAAAGTTCAGAACCCTATGGCCCATCCTCTTAAAGCTAGGAAGTGCCCCCTATTCCCTGCAGGACATCCAGGTTGATTCTTTGTAGGAACTGAACATGAGATACACTGGTCCATAGGACACTGGCCACAGCAGAGGCCCTGAGGCTGAAAACTGACCAGTGAGACCTCAGCCCCTTCCTTACTTTGGGTCTTGCACTACTGGCAGCCAAACTGTAATAGGTGCCCACTCCCAATTCCTATTCCACTGAGGAGCAGACTGGAAAACTTTTCCTTAGAGAAATTAAAGGCCCCAAGGACCTCTGAAAAAAGACATTTGGGGGTCCTACAATGAGCAGGCCAGTTTGAAGCCCAATCATCTTACAGTAGCACCACGCATCAGTCAACTCCACACACTCATTCCTAAACACGCCCCAACAGCCAAGCTGGGGCGGATCCTTGAGGAAAGTTTCCAGCATGAAATCAACCCAAACATACAAATAAGCTTCCTCTAAAGAAAGAGGAAACTCTTTCAGTGCAAGGAGTAAAAGAAACTTTTTCTGGGGAAAACAGTAATTTACATCTTCAAGAAAAAATACTATGAAAAAAAATCATCGCAGTCACAATTGGGTATTCATATTGAATTTCCTTGCCTTCCTCACGCCAGAAGTACCTTCCTTCACCTTTTCCGGCTTTCTTCTTTCTTGGACGCCTTTGAAATTGTCTTTGTGGCTTCTCTTCCCCTTCCCCTTCACATCCCATCTAGCAGCAGAACTTGTAGGCTCTGCTCAAAATAGACTTAGAGACCTCTCAGTTTCATCACTGTCAAGCTCCCCATCTCTTGGGTGGCAGGATGGTACCCTCCTCACTGCTTTCTTTCTCTTGGCTCCACATCACCCATGGCAGCTAAAGTCACCCTGTGAAATGTCACTCAGGGCCTGACACAGTTTAGCTCAAATCTTCCCAGTGGCTGTCCATGGTATTTAGCAGACTTCAACAGCCCTAGACTTCTGGAACTCAATCTGCTCTGCCATCGCACCTCCACTCCTGCCACCAGCCTTCCCTGGAATGATTTTCTAGTGGGTACCCTAGTTCTATGGCTTAGATGTGGTTTGTTCCCTAAAGGTTGATATGCTTGAAGCTTGGTCCCACTGTGGGGATTTTGAGAAGTGGTGGATCTTTAAGAGACACCACCAGCCCATCAGGTGTTCTGTTAAGGCAACACAGACTGAGCCACCTAGCATCTCATGAAACTTTTGCCCTCACTTCCAGTTGCTGCCTTAGATTAGTCTGCCCTGCCAGGTCATCTGAGATGACAGGTGCTGCTCATTCGCCCACTGCTCTGCTTAGTATCTGCCTACACTCAGTGCTTTTTTTTACTTCTACACCATCTCCTCTCTCAAAATGCACACCCAGCAAGGCAGAAGCCCTGCCTCTTAAATTCACTGCTAGATAGCACCTGATATGTAACTGATGTATAAGAAATACTTGTTAAAGAAATGTGTAGATGAGTATCTTGAGGATACATGAAAAGGAGGTAATAAAGTATAAAAGTGATAAACCAAAATAGAGTTGTAAAAGTGTATTATTTACAATTACAAAGGAAAATAACGGAAGAAAGAGACCGGAGTTCAAAGTAGTGGCCTCGGGAATGCAACAGGCTGGGTAAGAGTAGAAAGAGGAAGACTGCTTCTCAGAAGCCTTCTAGCAACGGCTAAATATTTTAAAACATAACTATGCATTCCCTTATCCAAAATGAGACATTTTATTTTATTTTATTTTATTTTATTTTATTATTGGTACCAGGAATTGAACTCAGGAACCTTGCACTTGCCAAGCAGGCACTTATGCCACTGAGCTACATTCCTGGCCCAAAATGAGACATTTTAAATAATTTAAATTATTACTATTATTATTTTTTTTTGTGGCACCGGGGATTGAACTCACAACCTCGCGCCTGCCAGGGCAGGTGCTTAAGGCACTGAGCCAAACTCCCAGCCCTGGTTTTTTTGAGGCAGGGTCACACTATGTAGCTCAGGCGGGCCTTGTGCTCGCGTTGTAGCCCAAGCCGGCCTCGACCTCACAACGCTCCTCCTACCTCAGCCTCCCGAGTGCTGGGATTAAAGGCGTGCGCCACCACGCCTGGCTTAATAATTTAAATTATTTATATCACTTTGCAACCTTGTGTTAACATTTCTTCACTTTTAAGTGTCCTGGGAGCCTCAAAAAAATGAGAGTTCCTGCTCCTCTCAACCTCCGAGCTGTGGTTTGGTGATACGAGGGGTCCCCCGCAGCTCCTCCATACCAGCTCCCCACAGATGAAAGAGCACTATGCACTCTGCTGTCGTGGGGTGAGCTGATCTAGGTGGGGTCCAGAGCCCTGGGGTGGGAATGGTAAAGGCTCCACAGACCCCAAGTTGGCTGGGGACATCAGCAGGTGCTCTTCCCGTGGGGCTGTAGCTGAGTCTTGAGTGTCTCCTCTGGCCCTGGCCCAGATGCTGCTGCTATTCCGGCTAACAAGGCCCCAGGGAGCTGGCAGGGTGCCCCACCCCACCCCAGGGCTCTAGATGCTGCACACCTACCCTGTCAGGTACCTCAGCTCCAGGTCCAGAGAGACACTGGCACTCTGTGGGGTGCCCCTCCCCAGCCCACTCCTCAGGTGTGCTCCTGGAAGCCACTCAAGGGCACCACTGATTCCAGGGCTAACGTGGACCCTCATATACCCAGTCAGGCCCCAAAGCAACACTTCCTACAGCAGGGCCCGCACCACATGTGGCGCCTTGCCCTGGGCGCAGGTGGAAAAACTCATTACTCTCCTCAGCAAAGGCCTACAGCTGTTTAATTGCTGGAACGAAAAAGGTTTCCCATGAAACCCAACACCCAGCCATCTCCACCAAGAGAATGGAGACTCCTCACCCCAGCAGACCTTGGCTGCAGTCAAAGCTAGAGTCTTTGGAGTCTAAGGGTGGGGACTTCCTGGCAGTAGATGTCCCTGCCTCCACTCAGGAGCACACATCCATGCATACACAGACATGCATGCCAGCGTGCACACGTACCATAAGCAAACACTCCTTCACTCTTCTACTTCCACACACATGGTACTGTGTACCTCTACCCATGCAAGCACACACTTACCCAGCTCTGCAGGAGTCCTCTGGCTCTGCAGGAGTCCTCATATGTAACACATGTTCAGTACCAGCATTTGTGCACTAAACACCCCTCATGCCCACATGTACCAGGAGGGCATTTTACAAACTCCTTTTACGCTGGCAGAATCCTTTTGTCAAGTGAACTCTTACAAGCATACAGCAAATGTATAGACTAAGCCTGGGTGCTAGAGAGAAAGGCGCAGGCCCCAGAGCACGCATAGCGCTTGCCTGCTCAGTCACCCGGCTCCTTCGCTTGGTCCGTCTTTTCCCAGCCTCAGGGAAGACAACTGCAGCCTGGTTTCATCATAGCTTCCAACTCTGCCAGCAGACATTGGCTGTAGGGGCAGGAATGTCTGAGGTCTTTTAAGGGAGGGAAGCAAGGTGCTTTCTCCTCTCCTCAGGTCTATGGGCAGCTAGGTCAGCGCCGCTGCCTCTCCCTACCCCATCTGTCTCCATGCAGCCCCTCCCTCTCATCCCAAGGCACATTGATTTTTTGGTTTCTGGGGTTTGTGGCTCCCTCTCCTGAGTTCCCTAGCTTACCAGCTGTGGTGAGGCCCACACCTGGGACTGCTCACCGTAGGGAGCAGGGGAGGTCACAGTGCTCCCTGTGGTCCTGAACACAACCAATACCATTAGTAGGACAGTGTCTGAGCATCTGGGGCCCCACCACAACCCTAACTCAGCTGCCTCTAGGTCAGGATGAAAGAAAAGCAGGAAGGAGGGAGGCCAGCAACAGAGGCAGCCCCAGGAAGAAGAAAAATATTCCCCGAGACCACAGTTGGGCCCCCTTCAGATCCCTGTTGCCAGGAGAAGAATCCAGCTCCCTGGTCCTCGCTGCACATGTGCCCTCCCACAGGGAGCTGTGCAGCTTGTCGCCTGTTCCTCACCCCCAGGGAATACCAGGGACTTGTGACTCCAGAGCCAGGGTTGAGCCCAGCTGGCTGTGCCAATCTCAGGGCTGTGCCAGACAAGGAGGAACTGGCCCATCCACTGGTTACAACTAGCTGTCCCCTCTAACCTGGCAGGGCACTGAGCAACCATAGTACCACCAGGTGCCGGCCAGCCCTCTCCCTTCACACCAGCACCTCCTACCTGTCCACCACTCCCAGAAGAGCACCCAGGGGCTGAGCTGAGCCTGTGAACCTGCTCTGCAGGCTGCCACGCCATCCCCCTCTATGGCCAGCTGGCACTGCCAAGCCTGCCCCCAGGAGGCCTCTGAAGGGCTTCCTTGGAGTGAAGCAAAGGAAGCTATGCCAAGCGAAGACCAAACCCAGGGCAATTCGGCTGCCAAGTGCTTGAGGAAAGCCTGGCTATTGTCTATGGCAGTTGCTGCCAGGAGGACTAGTGGTCAGAGACCCCCAACAAGGATGCCAGGGGTCTTCAGGAGTTTCCTCATGAACTTAGGTAACTCATCTCCAGACCTGTCCCCTGCAGGAAGCAGCCTGGTATCCTGACGACAAGTAGTGCACATTTGGATGCAAGCGTCACTCTGAGCCAGACATGGAGATAGGGTACAGCCAGGGGCGCCTGGAGCGAGGCTAATTGGCATGCCCCTTTCAGCACCCCTGAGGGAAGGAGAGGGCTGGGCTGGTTCCTCTGTGGTGAACTATGATTAACCCAATCAGTGCCTGATGTTGCCCTGGCCTGGATCAAAGGCAGGACAGGTAGTGTCCATTTTAAGCAGACATGAAATCACCAGAGTGGGAACAGAGCAAACCTGGCACCTGGTTTCTGTGACAGCCTGAGAGGAAGAGGAATACTCACAAATGCAAGCCACCTCTGCCTGTAGCAGCTCTGCTAATGGCTGCTGGCTTCAGGACTACCAACAGGGAAGCCCTGGTCCTTCTGTCCAGGGCATTCTCTTTCCAGTTTGCAGAAAAAGGACCACCCACACCCATCATGCAAGGGAGTGGGACTGAGACAGTCTAGAGTTAAGTCTCTAGCCTCCAGTTCAACAATCCTTGAACCTTCAGGAAGTTCCTCTCAGATCACACTTAAATCCCTCTAGTTGTAATCTTTGTCAGGAGCTTGTCTTTTTTTTTCCCCTCAGGGTAGAAAAGTGGAGAAGAGCCAGAGGAGACTGGACCATCTGTGTCTTAGCACCCTACACCTCACACTATAATCTCCTGTCCACATTTGCCTCCCTAGAACCAAGTCTCTCTCTCTCTCTCTCTCTCTCTCTCTCAAACTCTGAATTGAATTCAGGGCCTTGACACTGAACTACATCCCAGCCCTTTTTATTTTTTATTTTGATCAGGCTCTCACAAAGTTGCTATGTTTTGCTATGTTCCCTGCACTAGGCTCAAATTTGCAATCCTCCCGCCTCGGCCTTCCAGAGTTCTGGAATTATAGGCATACATCACTACTTCCAGCTACTTAAGCCTCCTTGAGGGCAGTTGCTGGTGCCTTGTTTGCTCTTCTTTGTTCTTCCAGGCCTCTCATGGCTTCAGACTACTTCTGTTACAATAGATAAACTACCTGGGCTGAGGGGCAACTTGGAGAGTACTTGTGTAAGCAGAGATAGAAAGAAGTGGGCACCCAGAACAGACCAGTGGTTTGCGGGTCCAGGCCATCCCAGTTTACTGGGAATGCCATGCAGAGCTGGATGCCATGCTGACCTGGGGGCTCAGTGGTGAATTTAGGAGACACAGCCTGACCCTCCTCTGGCTCACGCTCTAGTCTACCTGCAGATTTCCCTTGGGAATTGGGCTCCTCGGGCTGAACTTTTGTGACTCATGAAGTAGTCTTCATACGAGGTACTTGCACAGGAGAAACCCCTGACCTAGCCACTCCCAGCCCACCACCCCAGGGTCTGAGATGCAGACTAAGGCTGGAAGTCTCCATCTGAGGCAACTCAGGGCAGATTGGCCCTGCTCTGGCCACTGCTTCCCACGGAGGACTGAGGGGTCCACCAGTGTTTACCTGTAGCCTGGGTGCCAAAGGCAGAATTGAGGATTATCTCTGACTTGTGCCTGCCTTTGTCCTGAAGAATAGCCGTGAAGTCCCCTCTTTCCCCCTCTTCTTGGAGCCACTGCCCAGCCCAAAGCTAGCTGACCCACGGGTCCTCGCTGACTAGCAGGAACCAGGGAGCTCATTCTCTCTAGTCTTTCCTATGGCTACCTCAGCGCCGAGAAGCCAGGCCCCAGCACCAGAGGGCAGGAGAGCGCCTTTCAGCACCTGGACAAGGCCCTTCCGGGCCTCCAGGGAGGGTCTCTCTCCACTCCCATTCCTGATCCCGGGCGGTGCTCCCAGGGACCCAGGGACTCGGTCTAGTCTGAGCGAACGGAGAAAGCGCTCGCGCTCACGAGGGAGGAAAAGGTCACTGGGTGGGGCTGGGATGCATGGCAGTGTAACACAGCCGATTCCCCGATCCTGACCTGTGGCCCCCTCCTCACTCAGGCTTTTCCACCTCCGCACATTCACGCGGAGGTGTCGCGGCTCCAACTAGTGGGGCGGACTCTCCCACCACACGGAACGCAGACCCAGCCGGCGCCCCTCCCCACGGTCCTCACTGCCCGGCGGAGGAGGGGAGGGGCGCGGCGTCCCCCACCCGGGCCGGCCAGGGCAGCCCGTCCAGGAGGAAGGGAGCGGGGGAGGACGGCTCCCATCACCCTCTGCCGGTCCCTAAACACAAAAAGCCTTGGCTGCAAACAAAGAAGCGCTGCAAACTCGCCCGGGAGGCGGGACAGCTGGCGCCGCGCCCCCTCCCCACGCTGCACGGGCGTGCCCGGCAGTAGGGTCCCTGCTGCGCCCCGACGGCGCTCCTACCTGGCCAGCGCGGACCTCCTTCTCCAGCTCGCGGTGGCGGTTGTGCCACACGAGGTAGTGCAGCGGGTACTTGCCCTCCGGCCCCTTCCTGGCGGAGGCGTTGGCAGGGATCATCGCCCGCTCCTCATGCCGGGGCCGCGGCGCCCGGCCCTGGAGGAGGGACGGCGCCGGAGCCGGGGCCCGGGGCCGCGGGGCGGGCGGCCGGCGCTGCCTGCTCGCAGGGCTGCGGCTCTGGCATGTGCGCGCAGCGGCGGGTGGGGGCGGCGCGCCCGGCACAGTGCGGGCGGCGGGCGTCCTCGCGAGGCAGCGGCGGCGGGCAGCGCGGAGAGGCCCCCGCCCGCCCGAGCAGGGAGCGGGCGCTCGGCTGCGCGGATTCGCGCCTCTCCTCCCACACCCCCGCACACAAAGACGCCGCTCGGCGGAGGGAACAGCGCCTGCAGCTGGCGCGGGGGCGCACGGGGCGCGGGTCCCGAGGTCACTGCCGCGGGGGACGCGCGCCCGCAACCCCCGGCTCCTCGCAGCTGCATAGCCCGGCCCTCAGCCGGAGCAGCCGGCGAGGGATGCAGGAATGCGGGAAAGCGCGGGGCGGGCGGGCCGGCGCGGGAGGGTGTCCGGGCAAGGCTTGTAATACCTCGCCCCGTGGCATCATGGGGTTTGTAGTCCGCCTTGTAAAACCGAGGGTGGCGGGTGACCAGAGAGGGTCTCGTGGAGTGTCCGCCTGCTTCCCTGAGAGAGTGGGCAGGGAGTCAGGCCTGGCCAAAACCGAGGCAGTAACCTGACGCCAGATGGGCTGGGGCACACCCCCACCCTCTGGCATTTTGCCCTTCGCAGGGGAGAGAGGGGGCCACAGGCCTCACTGGAGAGATTTTTTCTTTTTTTGGTAGGGGAGTCTTCAGAATTGAGTTTAGGTTCCTGGTCCCAAAAGGAAAGTTACGAATTCCCAGAAGAGAGTGAATGACAAGAACCCCAGAGAAAGGTGCAGGGTTATCAGTAACGAAGGTCACTGGGGCTGCCAGGGGTCCGCACCTTAAATAGTTCCAGTCTTCCCTGGCTTCTTAGAAATAAACTTCATATTCCACATAGGTAGGAGGTCCAGTAAAGTGGGCCCCTTCTCCTATACCCCTATACATGTGCTCAGTAAGAACCATGGTGAGAATGGGCAGAGAAAACAGCAGGTGCCAACTCCCCACTTCCACCTCTGTGGCACCTCAGGAAGGAAAGTGATTCAGACTGCTTCCTTCCTGCATGACCCAAGGCACGGAAGTTCTTCTAGAACGTCCACCATCAGGGTGGAATTGGCCTCTGGGGCAGCCAGTTGCAAGGGCTTGGCCCAGTCCCTGGAGAAGAGGAATCTTGATGTCAGAGATACCTGAGTTCAGATACCTCCTTACTAACTGCTGGACCTTAAGAAAATTGCTTACATTGTCTGAGTTTCTCAGTCCACCTACCCCTGGACTGGATTCTACCTCTCTGGGGGTCAGTTAAGGATAATAACTGCCTGGGAAACGGCGCCTTCCTTCTCCAACCAGGCGGACTGAGACAGGTGGTAGAACTAGACACAGTGCCTTCCTGAGCCCCCCTTAAAACAAGGCAAGAAGGGATTCCACACTAGCCCTAGTTAGAACAACAATCCAAGAAGTGTTTGTGTGGGAGGTGCCAGAAAAAGCCTGCACAGCCCACCCCCCCAAGCCCCACCCCTTGCGCGCTCCTATCTCAGGTTTCTTTGTGTGGGCTTCTCCTCTGCCTCCTCCACACCCTGCAGTGCCAGGCCCGGGCGGGAAAGGATGAGGGAGGAGTGGACTGCCTCGCTTTTTTTTCCAGCCTGGGAGGAGCCGGATGCCCACGTCCACCACGAGAGGTCAGCAGAGTGTCGTCGCTGCGCCAGAGTTGGGGAGGGGGCTAAATAAGGGGAGGGGCGTCTAGGAGTGGCCACGAGAAAGGCTGTACATTTCCTCATTAAATTGTTTTTAGAACCTTGTGTTTGTGTGCTGCTTCCTGAGGTAGTGACATCTCCACCGGGAAATTCAGAAACCCTTGTATCCCCAGCTTCAAGCCCAGAAGCTTAGCTGTGAAGAAACTGGGGGTTCAGGAACAAAATTTGGACTGTGTGTCCGTGTCAGGACCACTCCCAGGTAGTCCCGGGGGCCACCAGTAGGTGGGGGTGGGGTGGGGAGCGGGGTGAATCATCCTTTCTCTGCACAACCCAGGAGCCCAAGGAGTAGGGAGCTCCACCTAGATTGAGGGGAACCGTCCCCCAGCTGTGTTCTCTTTGCCAGACAGCCATAGACTGTAAGCCCGGGTCGCTTTCCCTCTGGTCTGAGCGCTGCGGCCGCCACGTGCTTGAGACGCGCCCACACAGCGGAGAAACAAAGACAGCCAAGCGGCAGGGCTGCCAGCAGCCGCCTCGACATTTAATAAATGAAATTCCATAGCTGGGGGTCGATCGGGGGTGAACTGGCGGCCACTGCTACTGGGCTGTGCGCCGAGTACAGGTTACCAGGCCACTCCTCCGTCCTCGGGACTGGAGCCACCAAGCCCTCGGACCCCTTGCTGCAAGTGCCGCACGCGGCGGCAGGTGGTGCTTCTCCCCTTACCCCCAAACGCACCCGTGAGGTAGCTTTGCTGGCAGAAGCCCCGCCAGCTGAGCGGCGGGCTGTGGGGGAGGGGAGGCCTGCAAGATTTTTTTTTTTAAAGGTGCGATTATAAATATATCCCGTGGATCGCGATTTCAAACGGACTTGTCAATCTGGGCTGCAGGGAAGGGCGATGGAGGCAGCCTTACATATATTTAGGGTGGTGTGACTCATGAGCATTACTTGTCTCCCCTAGAGAAAAAGCCTACCCACCCACAAGTCACTGCTGCTCTGGAACCGCTGGGATAAATCGACCACTCTGTCTCCCTTGCTCTGTTACCGAGCAGGAGTCCCTGATCGCTGGGGAACTCTCCATTAATTGTGTCACCACTGAACTAGCCCTCAGGCCTGGTCTTGAGCACCTCTGCCCTCCCCACAAGTAAAGTACACCAGCCCTTGGCTGCTATAAGGATGGGGGCTGGGGCACACGTGTATGGGGGAGCATGCTCAGTGCAGTGGTGTACCCACGTGTGGCCTGCTCACTCACTCCCCACCATGTTCCTCTCCTGCCTCCCAGTGTGAAGTCCAGGAAGAAAGGCCCCTACAAGAAACAGTCCCTGTGCACTGCATGCACATGCTGTGTACACAGCTTCCCGCGGGTGCCCCAGAAACATTGTGCATATATACAGGCAGGTGACAAGCAAATATTAGCGCAAACAGGCACAGCGGTCATTCCTCAGGAGGTCTTAAAATTGGCCAGGTTCTTTCCTCTCTGGATGCACGCAAGGGCGGAGGCACAGATGTATTTTTCATCTGGAGGCAGGGGTCACGCTTCATGACCTCTCTAGCATCTGGGCGTCCATATTGTTGGCGATGTGCATACTCAGCAAAGGTGTGACTACATCCCACCTGGACACAGACCTGTACACCTACGTAACTAAGAGGCACACCTCACCCCTGCCAAAGAGATGCGAAGCCTTTTTACCGGGGAGGGGGCTTGGGCCTCCAGCTCCTTCCTGTCTTCCCTAACTCCCAAACCACAAGACTCACCATCCCCGGACCAAGCGGTTCCCCCATATCCCCCAAGCTGAAACTAAAAGGGGACGGGACTGTGAGGGTGACTCATGCTGCTCAGGGGAGTGCCCGAGCTGAGACCAGGGCCGCAGGCACAACTGCCAGCCGGCCAGGAGACTGCCGCGGTCCCTTTAAGCGCCCCCGCCCCCTCCCGCCCGAGCTCTCGGCTTCCTTTCTCCGGGAGGCGCGGCCGGCAGCGCCGGGCAGCGGGGCGGGGGTGAGGGCGGCCCCTCCCCCAGTGGGCTGGGCCTGCGCCGCTTCCTGCAGGAGCGGCCGGGAGCCGCGCAGGGGGCGGGGAGAGCGAGAGGAGCGCGGCGGCGGGGCGGCGCGGGGCGGCGCGGGGCGGAGGGCGCCCGAGGGCGAGCGGGCAGGCGGGCACGGCAGGGTCCGGGCCAGCCCCGGGGGCGGACGGTTGGCCGGGCGTGCGCAGCCCAACCGGGGCCTTGCCGGAGCCGGGCCGGACAGCAGGGCCGCCGCCGCCGCCGCCGCCCGGGCCCGCCGCCCGCGCCCCCAACGCTGGCCCAGAGGGCTGCGGCCGCGTCGCCGCTGAGGATGTCCCGGAAGGGGCCGCGAGCGGAGGTGTGTGCGGACTGCAGCGCCCCGGGTAAGCGCCGCGGCGCGCCGGGCCCGGCCGGGGGCGGGACCGCGCTCCCAGGCCGCCGCCGGACGGGCGCCGGGCCTGGCGGGGGAGCCGTGCGGGGCCCGAGGGCGGGGCGGGGCGGGGCGAGGCGGGGCGGGGGGCTGCGGCCTCCGGCCTCTGGCCTCAGCTCCAGCCCCGGCCACTGCGGAGCCGCGTCCTTGGCGGGAGGGCCGGCCTGGGGGGCCCGTGTTTCCTCGAGTCAGTGCACCGACCAAGGAAGGACATTCCCGGCGCCGCCTCACACCCTTCAGTCTGAGGGAGGCGGGCAGCTCGCTGCCTTCCCACCTCCACCTCAGTATCCAGACGGAAGCACCAATCTAGGGTAGCCTTAGGGCCGTGGCAGAGGTTGGCAGGGTTTAGGAAGTGGGCGCGAGTGTGGTTTTGTGTCATCTCAGAGCCACCCCCGGGTCTTGCACCTGCTGCTGGTACGGTCCCGTGTGCCTGCTGGAGTGGCAGAGGACAAGGGCAGGTGAACCAGGGTCTTGAATGTAGTTTCTTCAGGAGCACCTGAGGGGGTGGCGACTCTTGGGACTGCCTACCCTTAGTTCCCCAGGCTGGGACTTCTTGTGGGGCCTGGTATTTAGATCTAGTCCAGACCTAGGCATCTGCTCTGGAAGCATCCCCAGGCCTTCTCATAGCAGGGAACTGCTGGACTCGGCTCTTCATGTTCTCAGCAAAGCCTGTTTGAGAAGCTGGGGTTGCCATTGCCTCAGCCAGTGCACAGATCGCTGTTGGTCCCCTAGCCTAGTGTGGCCAAAATCGAGTATGGGACAGTGACAAGGGGTGCCTAGACCTCCCCTCCCCGCGCAATCCAGCATCCAGCTGGTTACCTGACTGGCCTTCTGATGGTAGGTAATGCAGCTTTTCGCTTTTCTGTTCCCAGCAGAGTAGGTTTAGGCTGGTGTGAAGCCCCCTTGTTTTGCTAAGAAAGTGGGGGACAGTGACCCAAGAGGCTGCTGTCTTCTAATATGGGAGGACACAGTTAGTGATGGGGTTCAGCAGCTGACCTGGGGAAAGAAACTTGGCCCTTGTCCATCCTGTCTTTAGAAATAGCTCCTTTTCTAAGTAGCAGGCTCAGGGGGCTAGTGAACTCCAGGGTGAGAAGTGCTGTTTGGGAAACCTGTAACTTCCAGTCACTCCTTGGAAAGTCCCAGACCCCAGCAAGGTGAGCCCCACAGGTGGCCTGGTACTTTTTGTGATCCAAGTTAGGGTACTTGGGGACTATGATACCTGGCAGGGACAGTGGCGCAAAATATCTTGTGGGTGGTTATGACCCCGAGGCCTCCCTTAGGGCATGCCATGGTTTGGAAGACCCTGAAGGAACTCTCTTGGTGTAGGTGTCCTTATCCCTAATTAGCTGGAAATTGACTTTCTTCCCTCAACCTCAGACTGGCCTGGGGATGCCAGGACTGAGGGGAGACATTGCCTTCTGTTTGTCCTAGGATATTCAGACCTCAATAGGGTTGGCATGGGGGTTATCTAACAGGCACCCCATCTGGAAACCTGGATGTATTGTTGCTCTGTGACCCTTGACAGGACTTTCCTCACTCTGGGCCTTAATGTCCTCAACTGTGAAACAAAGAAGTTGGAGTAGAAAAGGATTTTTCAGAGCCTTCTCATTTCTATACCTCTTTTCCCAATTCCAGGACAGAGGATTGTTGGGTAACATCAACAAAGGAGTTGTTTTTGACTCATTGTGAAGGTCTGGTTGGAGCCTCTGGGTACCCAGTATGCTCCAGGACAAATCGTGTGCCTCAGATGTGCTAGAGAGCCCACCTCCTATTTCCAGTCTTTATCTGATAGAAGTGTTCATGCTGCAGGTACCTCCTTTTCCCCCGATCCAGAATGCAGGTCAGGAAGATGCTAAAGTGGGCAAAATGTTGACTAATTCTTATTCATCATCCCACTCCAACACCTAGCATAGTGTCTGGCAAGTGCAAATGTTTAAGTTCCTATCAGAACTATTCTATACCCCCACCCCTGCCTACCATGATGACCCTAGCTGACAGTGACATTTTCAGTCTGGGACTGTAGCATCTCAGGCCAGAAAGGTGTAAAGGTACTTAGCAGTCTGGAATCCAGATCCAGTGTTGACCTTGGTATATGCCTCCACCTAGAATCACGGGTTAGTTTTTTGTGTTTTTGTGTGTGTGTGTGTGTGTGTGTGTGTGTGTGTGTGTGTTTTGTACCGGAGATCGAACTCAGGACCTTGCACTTGCCAGGCAGGCACTTATACTACTGACCTATATCCCTGGCCATGGTTCCTCTTGCTATAATAGGAGCCCTGCACTCCTAGCCCTGGAGGGAATGTCCTGGCCTTTTTGTAGTTGTTTAGGTTGGTGACAGGTGAGAGGTGAGATGCAGCCTGTGCCCCAAGGGCCCGTGCACCTAGGGGTAAGTGTGTATTGCAGGGCAGCTGGAGATGGCATGGCTACTGTGGCAGCTTGTGACCACTCATCAGGTACCATATGTATCCCTGCCTACTTTGAGAGTCTGCAAGGGAAAAGGACACTTAAGATTGTTGGTTTCCCCCTTCTTCCTCTTACTCTGCCTCATGGCCTCAGTCCTGAGCTCAGTGGCCTGGGTTTCAGACACCTTACTCCTCACTCCATGGGCCTCCATATCAGCTTTCCCACTTTGGCAGTACCAGGCACAGAAATCAGGACCTCAAGGTGCTCATCCTTTGGATGAACAGGGCTGGCCACCTGCTGGGTTTGTCTCTTCATAATGTAGAGTTTGAGGTAAAGTAAATTGTGGACTTTTCTTCCTCCTCTTTTATTGAAGTGTAACTTACATACAGCCTCATACCTGCACTTTAGTGGATTTTTACATGAGTAAACTAAAGTAACCACCACTATGGTCAAGATGTACATTTCCATTACTCTCAGGAGGTGTTATTGAGCCCCTCCCCTCCAGTCCATGCCCACAGAGGTAACCACCATTCTGACCTCTGTCCCAGTGGATGGCAGGTTATTCTTACCTGCTTTCAGGAGTTGGGCTTTTCCCTCTTTTTTTTTTTTTTTTTTTTGCGGCACCGGGAATTGAACTCACAGCCTCATGCCTGCCAGACAGGCGCTTAAGCCACTGAGCCAAACTCCCGGCCCTAGTTTTTTGAGGCAGGGTCGCACTATGTAGCTCAGACTGGCCTTGCACTCACGTTGTAGCCCAAGCTGGCCTCGAACTCACAACGCTCCACCTACCTCAGCCTCCCAAGTGCTGGGATTAAAGGCGTGCGCCACCACACCCGGCTGTGGTTTTTCCCTCTTGTCTTTTGAAGATCTGCTCCTTATCTCAGGAAAGGGAGGCCTGAAGCTGGCCTTACTGTGCAGTACTTCTGGCCCTAGAGACCACTGATGGCTACAGCTAGTGGCATCAGTTCACCTTAGTGGAAGCCTCTCTGGGTTTGGCACTAATTACTGTTATCCCAAACCCCTCCTTCCCACCCATATATGCCAGACTCACACCCTGACTATAGAGTTAGAAGGAAGTTACCCCTAACCTTTATGTTCCCTGTGCCTTCTGTTCCAGGTTTGGTCCAGGGAGCTTCTTAGGGGCAAGAATTCATTAAAGCACAATAATTGACTGACTTTTAGAAACTCTTCATGGCCTTTATATTTAGGAACAGGTGCGGCTCCTGCTTGGGTAGACCCGAGGCCACTTGGGTATAGAAAGTAAGTAGAATAGTTTGGGTAGTTTCTCATCTGTGTTGTCTAGAACTGAACTGGCACCCGTGTGGCCCAGACCCAGGAAAGTGTGCCTACCCATTCTTGTTTCAGGTCACCATGGAGGAGAGGGAGGATCTCTCTTTCAGGCTTAGACCCCTTTCCTGGGGTTCTAGTCTCTTGGATACTACCATAACCAGGAGCTTATTACATCTGGTCTGCCAACAGCTTGAGACTGTGAGGCAGTTGGTCCTGTGTATCTAGCTGGCAATAGGCTTGAGGTGGAGGCCTCAGGACAAACCATTTATGATCCTGGCTTGGGCGGCTCCCCACTTACAGGAAACCCCACCATTTCAACAAGAGGAATTGAAGCTGCATCATTTCCCGCTTCCTGTCTGGGCTGCTGGAGACAACTGGCAGGCAGACCCCCTCACCCAGTGATGTTTGGGAGTTGGGGGAGGGAGCTTCCCTTGCCTGGGTGCCTGACTATTGGAATAATGCCAATACACAAGTGTGCCCTGAGTCTCCCCGTCTTGGCATGGATGGCTGGTCAGGTCCTTATAAGCCCTGAAATCAGCCCCCAGGGAAGATGAATGAGTGTCATTTTGTGCATCTCTCATTGTCCTGTTTTGCAGGTTTCTGAAGCCTAGATTCAAAGACTGAGCTGTTTTCACTTTCTATTTCCATGCTTTATTGGGGGTACTCTCACTGTAGGGAGAACTCAGGCCCCTGACTCAGAGTCTGCTTACAATTTTCCTGGGAACCGAGATGGGAGTTCTTTGCGGGGAAGGACTTGAGAACCTGGGTTAGAGAGTCTCATCACCCCAAAGCTATCCCTCCTTGGAGAAGGGATGGCACAGCTGGCCACCCTGAGTGTTGTGGGCAAGTCAAGAGCCGGCCCACCCCCAACCCTGGACAGGGGTTCCTGAGCTGGGACATGGGCCTGGGCAGAGCAGAGTGTCTTGGGAGAGAGACTGCCTGCCCTACCCCCGCTCAAGGAGCACACAATGGCTGCTTTCTCCCCCATGACCTTTCAGCAGCCTGAGTTGTATGCAGCTGTCTCCTCCCCTTCTCCTGAGGGGCCTGGAATGGGTGGCATGTCTCAACCCTTGAGGACCTTGGAACCCCCTGCCCAGTACTAGCCCCTCTTCTTGTTTCCAAAATTCACATCTCCACAAGAAGGAGAGATTGGTCACCAGGGCTTTTGCCCATCTGAGGCTGCAGGGACAGAATGCAATGGCATATATGGACCTGGTCTCCTCTCTGGCCCCAAAGTACCTGGGTCCACATCTCAGCAACTTTACTCATTAACTTTGTGACCTTGAGCAAGACCTCTGACTTCTTTGAGCTACTGTATTCTCATATGTAAAGCAGCATAGCATTTCCTCCCTTGCATAGTACATAAAGCACCCAGCCGGTATACAGTGGGCACTCAGCTAAGACTAGTTCCTTTGCCCTGTCCATCCTTCTTAGGAGGGACTTCAGCTCACAGTGACAGTGGCAGGAGACTTGGGCCTGAAAGGGTGTCTTACCTGCCGGTGTGGAGGCCCAGGAAGGAGGCTGCAGAAGGGTGCGATCTATCAGGCAGGTTCCAGCAGTCTTGGATCCAGGAGAGATACACCAATGTCCTGGATCAGGACTGCCTGGTACATGGTTGGGGCAGCAGCCTTGTTCCCTGGAGAAAGACTGAATCTGGAGAGGTGGTTACAGGCAGGAAGCGGTGCGTCCACCGAATAGCCCTGGGGACCACATGGCCCCAGAGGGGCAAAAATGTGTTGGAAAGGTCGCAGGTCTGTCAGCCCCCAGCTGTGAGTCCTAGGGAAAGTTCCCTCTTAGCTCCTAGGCTGTTATGGACCCAATGAATGAATATTCATAAAGGACTAAGCAGATAGGCCCAGAGTGGATATTCAGGAGGTCTTGCCTGGCCAGTCATCTGGCTCCAGCTGACCCTTGTCCCCACTGCTTTACCCCCAGACCCTGGCTGGGCATCTATCAGCAGGGGTGTGCTGGTGTGCGACGAGTGCTGCAGTGTGCACCGGAGCCTGGGACGCCACATCTCCATTGTCAAGCACCTTCGCCACAGCGCCTGGCCTCCCACACTGCTGCAGGTACAGAGCTGGTTCCATGATTCTCCTTCCTCCCACACAGACCATGGCTATATTCTCCCCGTACTCATACACACACCTGTTTGGAATGTGGAACTTCCTGGGGCAGAGCCTGATCCTGACCCCTTCCACTAACCCTGTGCAGAAAGGAAGTTTTCAGCCTGGCCACTTATTAGCTTGGATAAGTAGCACTGAGCAAGTCACTTTAGCCTTTTTTTTTTTTTTTTTTCATTTATTTATTTATTTAGTACTGGGAATTGAACTTACAACCTTGTGCTTGAAAGGCAGGCACTGTGCTGCTGAGCTACGTATCCCTGGCCACACTTTAACCTTTCTGAATCTTGGCACACCCACCATGGGACCTGAAGCACCAAACAGGACTCACATCTTTGGGTGGCCTGATTGGTGTGGAGAGCAGACATTCAGGAGGCCTCTCAGTGCCATTTCCAGCCGTGGCGGGCACTTGGGGTATGTTTCCCCTGGTGCCCAGCAAGTATTGGGCACTCTTACTTGGCATCTATTCCCTGCAGATGGTGCACACGCTCGCCAGCAACGGGGCCAACTCCATCTGGGAGCACTCTCTGCTGGACCCCGCACAAGTGCAGAGTGGCCGGCGCAAAGCCAACCCCCAAGACAAAGTCCAGTGAGTGGGGCTGCAGAGGTGGTGGGTGACCTGTGTGCCCTGCGATGGGATAGGAGGTGGCTGGGTGACCCACCGCTCCTGCTCTGCTCCCCACTCTCTCCTGTGTGCTCCATGCAGCCCCATCAAGTCAGAGTTCATCAGGGCCAAGTACCAGATGCTGGCATTTGTGCATAAACTTCCCTGCCGGGACGACGATGGGGTCACTGCCAAAGACCTCAGCAAGGTTTGAGGGGCCCCACAACAAATGGGTGGGCCTTTCCTCCTCTTCCTAGGCCAGGACACCTTTGTCACCACTGACCCCTATACCCCAAAGACAACCAATTCAGGGGTGAATTCTGAGCACAGCAAGTGGGCAAGATTGTTCTGTCAAACTGTAGGTGGCCAATTTGTCACACAAAGCTAGAGTCCCACAACTGTCACTCAAAAGCTGGAAAAACTTGGAGCAATTGCTTAGCCAATTAGAGCCTCAGTTTCCTCATCTGTAAAATGAGAGTAACAGCAATATCTACCTCACAGGTATTATCTTTCCAAGCGGAGCACATAGCAGGTGGTAGATAGTGACTGGCAGTAGTTATTATTAATTGGCATTAACTCCTAGTGAGAAGCCCTCTGTTCTCCCTGACATGGTCCAATTTTGGCTGAACCCCTTGGAGCTGGTACAGCTCCAGGAGTGGCCTGGCTAGGTACAGCTTGGGCATGGGGTATGTGCCTTGTGCACACGTGTATCTATTGCACACTCTGCTCCTTGCAGCAACTGCACTCAAGCGTGAGGACAGGCAATTTGGAGACATGTCTGCGCCTGCTGTCCCTGGGTGCCCAAGCCAACTTCTTCCACCCAGAAAAGGGTACCACACCTCTGCATGTGGCTGCCAAGGCAGGGCAGACACTGCAGGCCGAGCTGCTGGTGGTGTATGGGGCTGACCCTGGCTCCCCTGATGTCAATGGCCGCACACCCATTGACTATGCCAGGTGAGGGTCAGCTAAAAGGTGAGGCTTGAGTGGGTGGGGGGTGGGCTCCTGCTCCAGGGCTGAGCATTACCCCTCCCCACAGGCAGGCGGGGCACCATGAACTGGCGGAAAGGCTAGTCGAGTGCCAGTATGAGCTCACTGACCGGTTGGCTTTCTACCTCTGTGGACGCAAGCCGGGTGAGCAGAGTATGGGCTGGCTGGGCTGGACCAGGCAGGTGGGACCCAGACACACCCTAGCAGCAGGTGCCATAGTGACAAAGCCAGCTGGGGAACAGCGTTGCTAGGCAACTGGCTCCTGTGAAATTGCTGCAGGCTCTGGGCTACAGCGTGCTAGGCCTAGGGAGAGGGGTGGGCCTTAGATCCAGCTCCTGGTGCTCTTGGGGTGGTATGCCCTTCTTTCTTCACGGGTAAACTTTTTGGTGCCAAACCCCACTCAAAACAATGAGGTGTGCTCCTAGCTCCTGAGGCCACCCAGCATCAGTGACTTGGCATTTTTATTTTTATTCAGATCACAAGAATGGGCATTACATCATCCCGCAGATGGCTGACAGGTGAGTGCCCACCTGATGCCCCTTCCTAGAGGCTGTTTGATGCCATGAGGGTGCCTGACCCTAAAGCCCCATCCCTTACCCTCCCTAGACTGCAGGGGCCCAGGACTCCACCCTTCACTCGAGGGCCAGAGACACTGGTAATCACAGCCTAGTTCTCCCTAATATGGGTCCTGTGTAGCTAAGAAGTATGAGCTCAGAATGTGAGCAGCACAGCTGAGCCCCATGACTATCCAGTATGGAGGACTTGGGTGCAAGGAAAGACTACAGGTCACAAGGTTGAATCCCTGGGCTATGATCTGCCCTACAACCTTTAGATAAAATCTCTGCTCTGCTGGCAGAAGGTGGATTCTAAAGAGTTGACTGACTTTGGGACTGCTCACCAGGCTTCTAGTGTGCTCCCAAATTGGACAGGGGTGTGAATGGGGCGTTTCTGCCTCTGATGTGAGATGCTCCAAGCACCAGGCCTTAGGGGACACCCCCAGACACCCAGCTCTCCAGATGGATGCTTGCGCCACCTGGTGGCCATCAGATGGCCACATGGTTATGCCAGGTTGCTCCTCCTGGCCTGAATCTGGGGACAGTAGGCTCCTTCCCCCACCCAGGGCCTGTGTGAACAGATGGAATGGTCAGGCCTGGGCAGCTCAGGTTCCTAAATCCAGACCTCCTCTGTTCTAAGATCCTGAGATTCTGCCCTATTTCTCAAGTCTGGTTCTGCCTGGTGTGTGTGTGTTAAATACATAACATATGGACATGTATTCAGTGGATTGTTGAATGAGCACCTTCGCAAAGCCAGCTGCTGTTCTGGGGACACAGGTTACTTAGACACGATCATTGCCTTTTGGGAGCTGAGACTAGACGAGGAGGCATGGCCCACTGTAGGGAGCTTAGCAAGACAGCAGAGGTACAGAGGTTGGAAATGAGGTTCCAGGAACTGCAGGCAGCTCATGTGGTCAGAGCATAATGTGAGAGGCAAGAAGCAAGATTAGAGTCAGGCGAGAGAATGACCAGACCTGTGAGCCTCAGCGAGATCTGAGGACAGAGTTCTTAGCATGGATGTGTGAAGTCAGCTTTGCCACTTACTGGCTGTGTAACTTGCAGCCAAGCTACTTAATCTCTCCTAGGCTTGGTTATCTTATGTGGAAATGGGGTTGACATCGCCACCTTTTTTCAGAACTGAGGAGATCAAATAAGATATTACATAGAAAGTGATTAGCATATTTAGGTGAGCTTTTTGATGAAGTATGGTTGAAGTGTGCTGTATGTATGTTACTACTGAGATGTTTTAAGGTGGGTGGTGGCGGTCGGTGAAAGCCAAGTGTGGTGGTGCATGCCTGTAATACCAGCTGCATGGGATTCTGAGAATAAAGAGGATGCATATTCAAGGATACTCTGTGCAATTTAGTGAGACACTATCTCAAAAAATATAGGCAGTAAGACAGGTAGTATTGCCAGACGTGTCAAATGATCATGTTAGCTGCTGGGTAGACAAAGGATTTTGGGGGCAAGACTGGTTGTTGGAAGATGAATTAAGACAGTGTTGCAAAAGCCCAGGCAAAAGGAAGCAATGGCAGAACTGGGAAGCTTGGCTGGGACACTGAGGGTGAGGGAAACTTAAGGTGACTCCCAGGTCAGTGGATAAATAGATCACAGAGGAAGAGCAAGTGGGAAGAGGAGCAGGTCGAGGGCAGATGAGTTCTTTTTTGTGTACTCTGGGTCAGGCATGTGTGGAGACAGGTCTGAGCTTGGTGCAAGACTGCGTGTGCTGCCCTGCTTTTGGGTAATTGCTGCCTCTGTCCTGTTCTTCCCTCTGCTGCCTTCCTCTGGACTTAGATCTCGGCAAAAGTGCATGTCTCAGAGGTATATTGTGTCTGCTGGGAAGCAGGCTTTGGAGGTTGGGTATGGTGGGGAGGTACCTGGTATGTGGCACTGGGGGTCTTGTCTTCCGGGGAATCTGCATGTTTGGGAAGTCATTGGCAGGGGGCTGGCCACCTCTCATTGCTGGCCTTTCCTCTTCTCCTTTCTTCATCTGCAGCCTGGATTTGTCTGAGTTGGCCAAAGCTGCCAAGAAGAAGCTGCAAGCGGTGAGTCTGCTCATAGGCTCATGATAATTAGAGTTGGCCCCTATCCCTTGCTGTTTCTTCCTCTTCCTCTAACCTGACACCCTTTTCCAAGTTTTGTCCTTTCCCCCTTCAGTATAGGGGATTGAACCCAGAGCCTTTGCTTTGGTCTACCTCCTTGGTGTCTCCCCATTCCACTGTTTTGTTTTGTTTTTTTCTTTTCTTTTTGAGACAGGATCTTCTTAAGTCATTAAGTGGCCCACACTGGGCTCAAACTTGCAGTCCTCCTGCTTCAGCCTTCCAGTGCTGGGATTACAGGTGTGCACCACTGTGCCCAGCTTCTGTCAAGTTTTTTTACTCCCCGCCCCACTTGCCTCACCAGTCTTCATGACCTCCTCATGTCTTTGTCTTTGACCCTGGCTCTTGCTCTCCAGAGTGTTAGAACTCCTAGTGTGTTATCTCCACCGCTGACATATGAAGAAACAAACTGGTCTGGCCTCTTTGCCCAGGAGTTTGGCATGTAGATCCCTACCCGTTTTCTACTTCTGAGGCTGTTAGGCTGGGCAGCACAGGCCATTCCCCACATCTGGTGAGCTAGCCTTGTTGGCATGGGGGAGCAGGTGACCTTATAAACCTGGGCTGCCTTCTCTGCTTCCAGCTCAGTAACAGACTTTTTGAAGAACTTGCCATGGATGTTTACGATGAGGTGGATAGAAGAGAAAATGATGCTGGTGAGTAGGGACTGGCATAGAGGCCTGGGTGGACGGGCCTACTAAGAAGGGGCGTGGGTCTTTTAGTGGGACTAAAAAGAGGTGGCTGGGGTGGGGGCATCTCAGAGCCCTGCCTGTTGGTGAGGCCTAACAGCTGTGAGCCTGCCTGGCAGCTGCTCACTGAGCTGGAGGGAGCCAGCCCACCCCTCCCCCAATCTCTGGGCCAGTCTCATTGCTGCTCTGGCCGCCTCCCCAATTCTGCTCCATCCCCCTGCATCACTCCTTCCAAGCCACAGCCAAGTTCCAGCCCAAACGCTGGGTCTGGCCTGGCAGGATGGGCCTTGTTCTGCTCCTCAGTTGCCAGTGGCCTCACCCATCCTTGCCCTGGCTCAGCCTGGCTTCTTGTGCTTGAAGATCACCCCTGTGTCGGACACAAGTTCCACCAGCTCAGTGGGTGTGGGAAGGATAGCACTTCCCCACCTCCACCCTGGAGGCCCTGCCACGGCAGATGATCTGCTCCTTCCCTCCTCCACAGTGTGGCTGGCTACCCAAAACCACAGCACCCTGGTGACGGAGCGCAGTGCTGTGCCCTTCTTGCCAGTTAACCCTGAATACTCAGCCACACGGAATCAGGTGAGGGGTTGGGGAGGGGACCCTGGTGGGCTTCTCCCTTCTTGGGAGCCCTGTTCTTCCTCAGCCTGCCATGGGCAGGCCCAGGTCAGCTCTCCACCCTTTGCTGGGGCCTCCCTCAGGGCCTGAGTGGCCCTCACATTGTGGAGTGGGGAAGAGGCCATCCTTCTGTGGGCTTGGTGAGCAGCCTCAGGTGGTGATGCAGCCTCTGTATGCTGAACTGGCCAAATCTTGGGTGTCTGTACTACCGACTAGTCAGGTGAAATAAGGCTGGAATTTTTTAGTTGTTTGATCAGATGATAGGCATTACCTTGCTGCTCTGTCCCCACCCCCATATAAGGGACCCCTTGTCTCTTATGCTGTCCTGGTCCTTTCTGCCTTGCAGGGGCGACAGAAATTGGCCCGATTTAATGCCCGGGAGTTTGCCACCTTGATCATTGATATTCTCAGTGAGGCCAAGCGGAGACAGCAGGGCAAGAGCCTGAGCAGCCCCACAGGTGGAAGGCCTTGAGCAGGGTTGTGGGCATCATTGTCCCAGGATATTCTCCTGGGTGGCTTCCTTTGCAGGGGGCATCAAAAATGGGTTCTGTGGCTCACTGAGCCCTGACTAACAGATCTTGTGTCCTCAGACAACCTGGAGCTGTCTGCAAGGAGCCAGAGTGACCTTGATGACCAACACGACTACGACAGTGTGGCCTCCGATGAGGACACGGACCAAGAACCACTACGCAGCACTGGCGCCACTCGGAACAACCGTGCCCGGGTCTGAGCATTGTCCCTACCCATCTCCTCCTGCCCCTGTGAAGCCCCAGCTCTTACAGAGCCTTGGACACAGTGGGACCGGTCCCACCTTCAAGGGCATCTGTTCCCTAGCCCTGTGGCTGACCAGTTTCTCTTTCTCTGTGCAGAGTATGGACTCCTCGGACCTGTCTGATGGGGCTGTGACACTTCAGGAATACTTGGAGCTGAAGAAGGCCCTGGCTACCTCTGAGGCAAAAGTGCAGCAGCTCATGAAGGTCAACAGCAGTTTGAGTGATGAACTTCGGAGACTGCAGAGGGAGGTGAGGGCCGCAGCCTGGGGTAGGGAGTTAAAGACCCTGGCAGGGAAGGGTGCCTTCTCAGAGGTGGGGTGCCTGCCTGGACCCAGGGTTGGATACCACTGTGTGCACTCACAGATCCACAAGCTGCAAGCAGAGAACCTGCAGCTCCGGCAGCCACCAGGGCCCGTGCCCACACCCCCACTCCCCAGTGAACGAGCAGAGCACACACCCATGGGGCCTGGTGGGAGCACCCACCGCCGGGACCGCCAGGCCTTCTCCATGTACGAGCCAGGCTCCGCTCTGAAGCCCTTTGGGGGTGCACCTGGGGATGAACTTACCACACGGCTACAGCCCTTCCACAGCACTGTGAGTCACCTGTGCATCTGGGTGGGGAAACAGGGCTGGGCCTGCTCCAGGGCCTGTCATGATGTCCACTGTGCTGCCCCCACCCACAGGAGCTAGAGGATGACGCCATCTATTCGGTGCATGTCCCTGCTGGCCTTTACCGGGTAAGTTGGGTCTGGAGAGTTGGATCCACTGTAGCCAGTGGGTTTTGAGTCCCAGTAGGTGTCAGGCTGTGCTGGACACTGGAGCTGGAGAGGAGAGACTGACTTTGGCTCTGTTTCTGGGTTTCAGGTTCGAAAGGGGGTGTCTGCCTCAGCTGTGCCCTTCACTCCTTCCTCCCCACTGCTGTCATGCTCCCAGGAAGGAAGCCGTCATGTGGTAACATTTCCAGCCCAGTGCTCCTGGGGACAGTGTGGGAAGCAGGCTGTGTGCGCCCAAGAATGCACACTCACCTCCAGCCCTTCCCTATGCCCTCCAGAGCAAGCTTTCCCGCCACGGCAGCGGTGCTGACAGTGACTACGAGAACACACAGAGTGGGGACCCACTGCTTGGGTAAGGCTCCTTTCGATCTCTCCCCAGCCCTGGCACCTGGAGGGGAGGAGGTGGAGCGTGTCTGGGTGTCTGCAGCCAAGTGTCTGTAGCTGGATCAGCTTTTTCTTCTCACACTGGGACTCAGGCTGGAAGGGAAGCGGTTCATAGAGCTGGGCAAGGAAGACGATCTCCATCCTGAGCTAGAAAGCCTAGATGGGGACCTAGATCCTGGGCTCCCCAGCACCGAGGATGTGATTCTGAAGACAGAGCAGGTCACCAAGAACATTCAGGAGCTGTTGAGGGCAGCCCAGGAGTTCAAACATGACAGGTATGTGTGACTGAGGTGAGTTCAGACACCTGGGGTACTGTGAGGGCAGTGAAGGGGTCCCATTCCCCTGTTCCTGGGACCCTTCCTGGAGAGCCCCCTCATCCATCTTCCCCTCACCCCACAGCTTTGTGCCCTGCTCAGAGAAGATCCATTTGGCTGTGACTGAGATGGCCTCTCTCTTCCCAAAGGTACAGGGGTCAGAGAGGAGCAGGAGGCCCTCAGGGTGGGGTAGGCATAGGGGATCTGTTACCTGGGTGGAGATGATACACTTGCTGGGCCCTGATTGAGGTGTGTGGCTTAAAGTCCAAGGCCTGGAAGCTGGGCGTGGTGGCGCACGCCGGAGGCTGAAGTAGGAGGAGCGTTGTGAGTTCGAGGCCGGCTTAGGCTACAACACGAGTGCAAGATGGGCCTGAGCTATAGTGTGACCCTGCCTCAAAAAACTAGGGCCGGGAGTTTGGCTCAGTGGCTTAAGCGCCTGTCAGGCGCGAGGTTGTGAGTTGATCCCAGATGCGGGGGCGGGCGGGGGGGAGTCCAAGGCCTGGCCTCCTCCCACCCTCCCTCCCGCTCTCCAGAGGCCAGCCCTGGAGCCAGTGCGCAGCTCACTGCGGCTGCTCAATGCCAGCGCCTACCGGCTGCAGAGTGAGTGCCGGAAGACAGTGCCCCCAGAGCCTGGTGCCCCTGTGGACTTCCAGCTGCTGACTCAGCAGGTGATCCAGTGCGCCTATGACATCGCCAAGGCCGCCAAGCAGCTGGTCACCATTACCACCCGAGAGAAGAAACAGTGACTACACTCCCTGCCCTCACCCATACCCCGGGACCTCACTGGCCATGGGAGCTGGGCCACTCCAGACATGAACCCACCCCAACAGAGCCACTGGCACAAGTGCCCTTAGCGCTGCCACTCTCCCCTGGCAGCCAGGCGCCCTGGTGCCCACTCCCCTTCGAGCCCCACGGATGGGGAGGTGGGGTGGCGGGAGCTTCTGTCCCCCACATTCCATGCACCTCCCTCCTGTACATAGCACCCCACCCTTTCTGCGTGCAGGGGCCTACAAGGCATCACTCCTAGCCCCTCGCCTTCAGCAAAGGGTTGGATGGGGACACTCCAAAGGGGCCGTTCCCTGCGTGCAGCCTACCCCCATGAGCCAGTTCAGCCCTGTTGGGGGCTGAGTGGGGGCATCCCCCTCCTTTGTACATAACTCTCTGGATATCCCCATCCTGTAGCCACCAGCCCTCTTGCTGCTCTCCTCTAATGCCAAACAGCCCCTGCCTAGGGCACAGGTCCCAACTAGTATGTTGGGGTCCCCAGCAGCAAACACTGGAAAATCTTTTTTTCTTTCTTCTCCCCAACCCCTTAATTTTAACTTTGTGGTAACTGAGTGTCCCTGCGTGCCTGTGTGTGAGTGTGTGGGCACCAGTGCCGTGCAGGAGGCCTGGCCCATCTGGAGCTTTGAGGGGCAAGGAGACCAGAGCAATGGGACCAGCATTGGGGGAGGGGCCTTCCTCTCCCCCACCTGGGACCAGAGACTGCCGGGATCACCAGCTGTGGTCCTGATGCTGCCTCTTCTCATCACAGCCCCCACTTGTACCCCTATTCTATGAACTTAAAAGGAAAACCACTTCCCTCCATCTCTCCCCTCCTTTGTAGAGGGAAAAGTGCTGGCCAGGCAGAGGGCTGAGCACCTGAGCCTGGGGCTGGCTCCCCGGGGTCCCCAACTCAGCTGGTGGCTATGGATCTGAGAGCCCCTCCCTGTAACCTCTGCGAGGCCAGTACTCACCATCACTACCTGCACCTAAGGTGGCCCCACCCTCCGGAAGCTGGGGACCTGACTGCAGCCTAGGAAGGCTGGAGAGACCAACAGCAGCACCCACCAGCTCTTCTTCCTGACCCACCTCTCCCCCAGGGGGCCAGCCCTACCTGTGTGGTGGTGGATGGACTGTCAAGACGTGTGTCATGTACATTTGTATCAAAAATAAATAAGTGACCATGTGCTGCTTCTGATGCTTAAGAGAATTGGGAGTTGGGAGGGGTTGAAGGCAGATGTGAAAGACAAATCTGGGGATGCATGGAGCAAATGAAGACGCAGTACCAGGAAAGCCCCTGTGTTGGAAATAATCTAACTTTCAGAAGAGCAGCTTGGAAATAAGTTACATAAAGGACACGGCCATCCAAGGACACCTCTAGAAGCCTAAGGTGTGTGGGCACGGGACCAAGCCAGATGGCCTAGGCCTAGTGTACGGGGTGAGTGTGCCTGTGTGGCAGATGCACAGGGCAACTCAACTCTACTGAAATAATTTAATTAGAAACAAGTTTAGGCAAGGGGATCATGAATGCCTCCTTTTCCTCTGGCTACTCCTTGCAACCTGTGTATCAAGGAGGCAGGTTCTGCAATATGCAGCAGGGCTGCTCCGTGTGCCGCCAGGGGGCGCCCCTGTGCGTGGCCCACGTGGCAGAGGTCCTGACAGCACAGCAGAGGAGCCCGCCGGCCAGCAGCAGGGCTACGGCAGGTCAGTCTGAGCTCTCCACATCTGGACCGCTGTCTGGCGTGGCGGGGAGCAGGGGTCTCCGACGGGAGCGCTTGACTCGCCGCGAGGGCATCAGCAGCCTCCGCTTCAGCACAGCTGTGGGTAGGGGTTGCGGTCAAAGGCAGGGAAGCCACTGGGTGCGCTTGGGCAGATGGGCTGGTGGGTGGGAAGGAAAGGTCTCACCAGCTACAGTGTCCTGGCTGTCGGCTGTGGGCCCCCAGTAGATGCTGTCACCTCGGCGGAAATTTCGATGCAGCCTCGTGCAGAGCGTGGCCAGTGTGAGCAGTACCAGCAAGAAAGTCAGGGCCATGGCAGCCCAGGCGGCCTCCTCAGTGCGTGGGGTGGGGCCCCGGGCTGCCCGTGGAGGCGCTGCTGCCCGAGGGGCAGGAGAAGCCTGACTCGGACAGGCACACCCGCCTGGGCTGCCTTGGGCTTTGGGTACCTGACCCTCTGACCTGATGCTTGCATTGCCTACAGGTCCCCCAGGTGACAAAAGGACCGAAGGCACAGATGGGGCATTGACCCCCTCGCTGTGGGTTCCCAAAATGGGCTGCTGGACCTTTAAACTCCATGGGGAAGCAAAAGGAACCATCGGGCCTGCAGGAGTGAACTGGAGACCTAGGGCAGCTCGCAGCCCCCGTCTCCTGGCACCCCTGGAAGAGTGCTGCCTGGGCCCTCTAGATGGTATCTCTGTGCCAGGAGGCCTCCAGCTGCGCAGAGCAAAGGCCAAAGCTGGAGCCTAAGGGGAGAAGAAACAGTGGTCGGTCACTCCTGCCCTGCTCAGACACCCCAGTCACCCTGCCACCCCCAAGACTGGGCCTGGCATGCCTCACCTGCATACACCCTCTTGGGTACAGCCTCCCTCTGCTGCTCCTTGGCACCGATGGAGAGGGCTGGACGGGGCTGTCAGAGTGGAACCATACTTTCTTCCTCTGCTTCCTCCGCTGCCTCCTCTTTAACCAGTAGGCTACCCAGGCTGGTTCTACCCACGCCATCTCCAGTGCCATCCCCCATGCTCTCAGCACCAGGGGCTATGAAACAAGGTAACTTTTAGAGCTAAGATGAAGACAGGGATTAGCAAAAGGAAGGCCCTGAGTTTTCCTTTCCCTGCACATGGGGCTGCACCCTTCTGCAATGGCCAGACAATTGTCTTTCGTCAACCACTTACCCTGTCTTGAGTGAGGTTGGAGTCAGGAATGAGTGAGGGCTTAGCAACACAAACATGGGCCAGGAGAGCAAGCTGGAGTTTTAGCCAGGGATGGGCACACGGGTGATAGAGGAAGGTGACATCCTCTGCCTGAAGGAAAGGCAGACACATCAGCCCAGACCCAGGTCCCTCCCAGAGAATCACAAGCTCTTCCATCCTGGAGACCACTGTAAATCGACTGCCAGCATGGCCAGGTGGCCCTCCCAGTTTCAGGGAACAGGAAAGAGCAAAGGGCCCTGGGTACGGACATGTACTTCCTTTTGCTTCTGAGTGTTCCCTTTGCTCCCCTCTCCAACAAATGTCACCCCTCAAGGCTGAACCCCTGAGCTAACAAGATGCTTAGGAAACCCTGTTAGACCACACTTTATTTCTCTGCCCCTACAACACTGAGTCTACAGATCCACAACCTAGACGATAAGCATCCCTCAAAGACCAACTCTTCTCTATCAATGTAATCTATATAGTCAGTCTCCCAAGAAGATCCAAATATAAGGCCTATAGGCAGCAGGTGCACATTTGCGGGATAAAACACTTCATTAGTCATTAATTATTCCTTGATTGAATTAACCCAGTGCTCAGCACTGTGCTAGATACTGAAGGAAATACCAAAAGAGAACTGGATTCTGCCTAGCTGGGTGCAATGGTACATTCCTGTAATCCCAGCACTCTGAGAAGCTGAAGCATGGGAACTGCAAGTTCAAACACAGCCTCAAGCAACTTAGTGAGAATATGTCTCAAAAAAAAAAAAAAAAAAAAAAAAAGGCTGGAGATATAGTTCAGTGTGAAGGCCCTAGGTTTATTCCCCAGTACTACCAGTACTAGGGAGCGAGGAGAACATAATGCAAATGAAAGAGGGCAAACTAATGAAGCACAAAGTGGCTAGTTGTTAAGTTGTAGCAGCCAGGTTATGAGTACTACAAGAATACAGAGAAGGGGATGAAGACAGGCTGATACAACCAGACAAGGTCTTGGGGAGTAGACTCCTGTGCTGGGCTGTGAAAATAGATGGGGATGGGTGGCAGGGGGGTAGGAAATGCACTCTTTAAGTCAGGATAGGCCAGGTGTGGAAAATAAACAGGAGCAAAAGTACAGCAGTGGAAAGGAGCCTGGCATTCACTTGTGTGATGAGCAGACCAACATGACTGAGAAGAACTGAAGATATGGAATCAAATGAAGTTATTTATGGCCAGAGAAGCCAAGCAGAGAGGGTTACTGTGATACAGCGATGGGTTCTGAATAGTGAATCCTGCCTCTTTCCGCAGAAAATGGCAAGGAAGGGAACTGAAGAGCAGGAAAGTCGGAGGAAGCATTCAAGGCCTGTCTCGGGTGTAGGTAGCAAGGTTGTACCCTCCTTGTACTTACCCGCCCTGGTCTCACTCGAGTATAGCTCACTTTTGGCAACACCTACACACGGGAAAAGAAGAACGTTTAGAGTAGCTAGGGCACTGCTTGCGTAGAGTGAAGAGGGCACACCAGGCCCCAAGATCTAGGCTGGGATGGAGACCTTAGCAACTGAAGGCAGGAGGAACCAGCAGAGGTCCCCACAGGGTGACTGTGGATGGTACAGAGAGGCCAGAGCAGGACTCAGCTACTCGTTCGCACCCCTCTCCCTCGGCACTTCAGGGCCCCTACCTGTGAGGGCAGAGGCCAAAGGCCCTCGGGACAACGGGCTCCAACCTCCTTCGCCAGCTCGGCCACCACCTGTTGGGTCCAAGGCGCAGAGCTGGGGCGCTGGCCTCAGCAAGGGCCCTACCTTTTCTCTCCCTTCCCAGGCCCGCGGGTTGGGGGTAGAGGGGACTCTTAGTCTCCTCTCGGCGCGCCACTCCTTCCAGGATGAACTTTTGGCTGAGCGCTTTGAGATCTCGGGCCGAAGGTTTCCCAGGAGTGGGGCGCCTTACCTCGCTGGGACTCAGGAGCCCCACCAGGACTGCCAGGAAAAGCAAGAGGGGTGAAAGTGGAGGAGGCGCCATGCCAGCGGGTATCGCGGCCCCGCCAGCGAGAGCGCGCCCCCGCGCCGGCGCCGCCCGCGCGCCCACGTCGACCCTAGGCTCGCGCGCCGCCCGGCCCCATCCACGCCAGACCGCGCGCCTGGGCCTCGCCCCGCCCCCAGCAGCCGAGCGTGCGCGCACGCGTCCTAAGTCCGAAACCGGAAAAGTTGTGTGAAGGGAGCTGGTGAGCATCTCTGCGGGCCGGCGGGGGGCGCCTCCCTCACACTGGGGATTAGCCCCGGCGCCTCCCCGAGGCCTGCGCGGGCGGAGCTGCAGCGCCTGGGTCGGATCCGGGCGCCGAGCAAAGGGCGGGAAATGGGATCCCTGTGGAAGGGGTGGCCCAGGGGGAGAAGTCCGGTATGCGCTCCTGGCAAACACGCTTCAGACACATACTGCAACTGGAAGAGAGCCCGAATCCCGAAGTCAAGCTGCCGAAGGGAGAAGGTCCTGGCTCTAGAGCTTCACCTTCAACGCATCCCATTCCCACCCCAGCAAATAGAGCTGAGCCCGGAGGAACCCTAGAGAGCCTCAGACTCCCTCTTTCTCCAAACCCAGAAGCCCCGGGAAACCGGATTTGGCCAAGGATCTTCCTTTTCCCCACTTTCGCCCCTGGCCCCCTCTGGTCTTTCGCCCAGCGGTGGCCTGAGATTCTGGTCCCCGCGAGGCGAAGAGACGGAGCAGCTACAGGCCTCGCACCCAGCTGAGAGCCCTTCTGGCTTCCTTGGCAGCAGGCGCCAGCTCCGTGCCCTCATCAGTGTTTGGGGGGAAAGACGGCAATGAAAGTGGAGAGTGAGAGTTGAGATGTCCAGCCCCAAAGCACGTGTTAGTTCAGCCCCCTCTCGTCATGCCCACTTGCTCCATGCCCCACCCTCTCCAGTAATTACCAGATATTGAGGTGACGAAGGAAGCCGCTTTACTCCCGCCACGGCCTGATCGTGGGGGACAGGTCCCCTTGTCCTCTCCCTCACTTTTTACTCAACTTGGGGCTGCATCTGTGGAAACCCTTTCTGTTGAGGACTTGCTCCACGTGAGGCCACGCTCCTGGGGACTCTCCCTTTTCTCGGTCAGGACAAGAGGTGTCTGCAGGACAACGCCTCGATCCCTGTAGGGAAGGAGCAGCTTCCAGCCGCAAACGCGCGGCGAGAGCTCGACGACTGCCCTTGAGCTCTCGCGGACCTGATGCTGCCCCCAGCCTCTCCGGGTCATTGCGCAATTGCGGGTCCCAGCGGGCAGATACTAACTCCGAGGTCAAAGAGCACGGCGAAGCCAGCCAAGGGAGGGCGGCGGACCTGGCTGCAACTGCGGCTGGGAGCCCCGGGAGAGGCGCCCAGGCCTGCGCGTCATTCACTTCTCAATAGCGGTCCCCGAGCGCCTAGCGAACCCCAGCCTCTCTTGTCAGCCCCAGATCTTACAGGGTGGAGGGAGGAGCCCAGGGACCCTGATGCTCTCCCCGCGTCCCTAAACTCGTCTTCGGGTCTTCCCACTTCCCTGCTAATCCTCTCAAGCCCCTACTCTCTTTCTTGGTTCGCCTGCACGTCCTCGCATCCTCTCGGTGGCCCCTTTACCCTCTGCTCCCGCTTGTTGCAATCACTGTACAAAGGGCTGGGGGCGGGCGAGGGGAGCTCGACCCGAACTGGCTGCCTCTGCGGGCCCGCGACCAATCCCGAGCGTGCGCGTCCGCCCGCCCGCCCGCCCGAGCTGAGGGCGCTGGGCGGCTGCGGCGGCCGGGTGGAGCAGCGAACGGAGAGGGGAGCCCGCCGCCCGCCGCCCGCCGCCCGCGCCTGCCGCTCGCAGGGGGCTCTCGGCCGCACCATGCTGCTGTGGGGCGTCGCCCTTGCGCTGTTCCTGGCTGCTCTTGCCTTGCTCCTTCTGTTCGCCCCCAGACTCTTGCACACTGTCGAAGCGAGGACCCAACCCGGGGCCCTGGTCCAGGACGAGGAGGTAGACGCCGGAGGCCCCACGGATCAGTTCAGCGACGGGCGTGAGTCGCTGCCCGGCGGTTGCAGCCTCCTCTGTAAGCCGTCGGCGCTGGCCCAGTGCCTGCTGCGCGCCCTGCGACGCTCGGCGGCGCTGGAGCCTGAACCGCGCCCCTGGCTCTCCGGGCCTCACCTGCAGACCTTCTGTCACTTCGTCCTGCCCGTCGGACCTGGGCCTGAGCTGGCCCGGGAGTACTTGCAGTTGGCAGATGATGGGCTGGTGGCCCTGGACTGGGTCGTCGGACCTTGCGCCCGGGGTCGCCGGGTCACCAGCGCGGGGGGCCTGCCGGCGGTGCTGCTCGTGATCCCAAACGCCTGGGGGCGCCTCACCCGCAACGTTCTCGGCCTCTGCCTGCTCGCTCTGGAACACGGCTATTACCCGGTCATCTTTCACCGCCGTGGCCACCACGGCTGCCCACTGGTCAGTCCACGACTACAGCCTTTTGGGGACCCGTCGGACCTTAAAGAGGCGGTCACTTACATTCGCTTCCGACACCCTGCGGCCCCGCTCTTCGCTGTGAGCGAGGGCTCAGGCTCTGCGCTGCTGCTGTCCTACCTGGGCGAGTGCGGGTCCTCCAGTTACATGACGGGTGCCGCCTGCATCTCGCCTGTGCTGCGCTGCCGCGAGTGGTTTGAGACTGGCTTGCCCTGGCCTTATGAGCACGGCTTCCTGCTATACCAGAAGATCACACTCAGCAGGTGGGTAACTCAGGCCAAGCTGGGCAGGGAGGCCTCAGGCTGGCCTAGAAAACAGCCCTGCCTCTCATGAAAACAAACAGATGTGGGCCAGTTTGGGCAAGGTTCTCACATTTTTCAAAGTTGTCCAAACTCCATATTCTAGATAGAATCAAGAAAGGAGGTTTCAAAGCCATATGTGGCCTCTGGGCTTCAACTAGCATCACTGTGCTAGAGCAGGGACTCACGCCCCGGGGCTCCATCATGTCCTCAGGTGTCCTAGCAACCAGAGCACCTGGCCTTGCAACAGCAGAGGTGACACCTGACGTTTTACCACTTAGTCCGGAACTCAGCAGGTCAGCAAAAAGGGCTTTAGAAGCAATTGCAGCCCATTATCTGTCTAGAATATTTACTTACAATCTCAGAGCCAGGAAGTGACAGATCAGAAATAGGGCAGCATTTAATTTATTAAAAATTCTTTTGACTTGGCAAATATCCTGCATATGTACTCAACATTTAACTTAAATTTTTAAAAATATTCACACATTATTTTTTTTAATCTCCAAAAGGGGAATAATTTACTACCAGGTTGACAGGTGAGATTCTTTCACTGAGAAGCCCCGAGTGTCATGCCAGCCTTCCCTTGGAGCTGGCAGAGTGAGGTCAAATGTATTATGACAAGAGGATGAAGCAGGAGGAAGACATGGGGTGTGGGATTACACCTGCTTGGGTTCAAATCTTGGATTTCCAGCAGTCATCTACCCCCTCCCCCGCTTTTTTAAATGTCTTTTTGGGACAAAACAGGCTGGCCTTGAACTTGTAGCAATCCTCCTGCCTCAACTTCCTGAGTGCTGGGACTACAGGTGTGTGCCACTGTGCCCAGCCCCTAATCTGTTTAAGACTCATTTTCCCCTTCAGTTAAATGGAATTAATCATAGCCACATCCCCAAAGTGGTTCTGATCATTAAGTGACAAATGAAGGTGGAAGGCTGGCATTGGGTAGGTGCTCAGTAAATGTGCTCGACAATTGCAATGCTTTTTCCTTGCCCCAGTTTGCCTCCTATTTTGAGGTCAGATCCTCAACTGAACAACAGCCTGAAGCACTGCCACGGCAACCCAGAGGGCTGGTGCAGTCCAGGGACAAGGTGCTCTCATCCTGCTTAATGGTCATAATTTCCACTCCAAAATGACCACCACCAGCAAGGACCTTGGGCACCAGCTAGAAGTGCAGAGGAAACTCATGCCTTTAGAAGCTGCCATGCCTATGGAATTTTTGGTTGAAAGCTTGGGGCAGGGTCTTTCAATATTTGCAAGCAACATATATTAAATTCAGCTGGCTGAGGCTGGCCAAATTAACCCACCCAAAGGACTGAGCTGCCCATCGTGGCCTGTTAGGATGCCAGGCCTGCTTCAGGGAGCTGGAAATAATAAAGATACTCCTATTCCCCATAGCAGTTGCTCTCAGGCCCCTATATGGAAGTGCTTCATGTAAATTAATTACATTCCTGATTGCTTTCTTGACACCCAGCACTATCATCTAAGAATACCTCCCTGAGAAATACATGATCAAATTCACAGGTCACACTCATTTGTCATTGTCAGGAAAACAATTTTAGCATAAAAATACAAAAGCAACTAACATCATAACTGAATAGGGTGGCTCCAGTGATTTCTGAAGGTAGGAAATCGTCCAGGAGGTAACAGCTCTTAACAAGTTCCCTGGAAAGAATGAGAAGCTGAGGTTGGGAGGGGAGCCGTCCCTGTAGATCAGAAGCTGCCCCTAAATCAAATGTTGCCTCTAAGGGCTGGACAGGTGATGCTATATATGACAGGGCTGATGGGCAGTGACACAGGAAGCAATGCAAACCCATGCAGCCAGATGTTCCCATTCATTCCCTGGAGATCTGTGTTTTGTGCAAAATCAGATGGCCCTAGCATGGAAGTTTTTTAAAGGGCTGTACAACCAAAAAGCCTTGGTGACGAGAATCTGGCCGGTGGGCTACTCCTCTGCAGCTTCGGCTATCACTGATATTATGATTCTTCCTTCCCTCTCCCATACTCCCCCCCCGCCGCCAACTCCTGCTGCCAGATATGCCACAGCCCTGGAGGACACAGTGGACACCTGCAAGCTGTTCAAGAGCCGCTCCCTGCGAGAGTTTGAGGAGACCCTCTTCTGCCATACCAAGAGTTTCCCCATCAGCTGGGACACATACTGGGATCGAAATGACCCCCTCCGGGACGTGGATGAGGCAGCTGTGCCAGTGCTGTGCATCTGCAGCACTGATGACCCTGTGTGTGGGCCGCCGGACCATATTCTGCCTACCGAACTCTTCCACAGCAACCCTTACTTCTTTTTGTTGCTCAGTCGCCATGGAGGCCACTGTGGCTTCCTGCGCCAGGAGCCCTTGCCAGCCTGGAGCCACGAGGTCATCTTAGAGTCCTTCCGAGCCTTGACTGAGTTTTTCCGAATGGAAGAAAGGATAAAAGGGCTCAGCAGGCACCGGACCGCATTCTTAGGTGGCCGCCGCCGTTGGGGAGCATTGCAGAAGCGGGAGATCTCCCCCTCTTCCAATCTGGAAGAGATCTTTAGCTGGAAGCGATCGTACACTAGGTGAGACCTGGCAGGAGAAGCCCTCAGTCTTTGAGGCATATGGAGTCCCAAAAAGGTGGTAGGGACTGGATGGGGCAGCTTCAGTGCTTTGCTTCTGATTCTGCCCCTTCTCTCTTAAACTGGTGTGTGGAAAGAGCTACAGCTACCTGCAAACCCACTCTCCCCAGCTCAGTGGAACTCCCATGGGGCTCTGTTAAACACATCCCTGCTCATCCTGGTTTTATCTCTGGTCCCTGTCTCCTGCCAACAACTTCATAAAGCAAAGAATAACAAAGTCTATGGACTCAGGAGAAAATGCTTTCTTCCTAGCCATGGCTATGGGGAAGATGAGTTTGTGTGTGTCATTTGGCTTCTCTGTCTCACATAAATAATCAACACAGCAACTGATTCTTGAGCTGGAGCCATTTGATGTAAAAAGGACAGGATGTTTGTGTCTCAGTCCTACTTCCTTCATGTGCTCTGTGGTTGTGGCTCTGCTCTGACTGAATGCATCAGCAGCTGTGGACCCAGGCTCCCAGAGTTGCCCGAGTCTGAAAAGGCAGCAGAACAGGAAGTGCTGGGACCATCTTGACCAGGGCTGGTAAGGGTGAGAATGAGAAAGCCTGCCCTTGGGCTCAAAGATCCGTTCTCCAAGAGGAACTCTGCCAGGCGGGCGTGGTGGCGCACACCTTTAATCCCAGCACTTGGGAAGCTGAGGTAGGCGGAGCTTTGTGAGTTCAAGGCCAGCTTGGGCTACAACGCTAGCGCAAGATCGACCTGTGCTACATAGTGCGACCATGCCTCAAAAAAACTAGGGCCGGGAGTTTGGCTCAGTGGCTTAAGCACCTGTCTGGCAGGCACGAGGTTGTGAGTTTGATCCCTGGTACCACGAAAAAAAAAAGAAAAAAAAGGAACTCTGCCAATCTCAACTGAGAATAGGGCGGATCTGGGACTCCAGCCTAGGCCCTCTAGCTTCTCTGGAGGGGCCCCAGGGGATTTTAGGAATAGGAAGTGCTCTTACCCACAGCCTAAAGGCTCAGTTAGACCTTGGCTCAAGTAGCCAGTTTCTCAAGTAGATGTTCCCTCTTGTTCCACTTCTGAGGATTTCTCCAGAGAAGCCTAGCCAGAGCTATTTTTCTCCTGAAATGTGGGTTTTCTCGAAGTCAGTAAAAGTACAGACCTTCTAATTCAGAGTTTCTTGTTAGTTACTGCCTTTTCTGATGCTCCTAGCCTCTCCTTTTCCAGAGGCAGGACAGACATCTGGGACCGGAGGAAGAAAAGTACCAAGAGTGTGAGTAGAGCTCACTCCGTGATTTATGGCTGTTTCATATTACCATGCTTTGTCTGCTCAGTTATTCAAAAGGCCATCCATGTAAAGGTAGAAAATCTTTCTGGATCTGACCATTCAGGGACTAGGTAGGTATTTAGTTCTATGAGAATAACACTGAACACAAAGGTAAAATAAGGTGTAGGGTACAGATTGGTCTATATAGTCTGGTTTGGATTGGGCCATTATTATTATTATTATTATTATTAGAACAATAAGAGATCTGGTTCCATGTTCAAAAATTTAATAAGGCTTTCCCTAAAGTTTTTTTTTAAATATTTACCTATTTTGGTGCTGGGGATTGAACCCAGGGCCATACCTATGCTAGGTAAACACTCTATCACAAAGCTACATTCCCAGCCCAGAAATTTTAATTCATCAGTGAGAAAGAGGGTACCAGTTTCAACCTCACAAACAGCAAAACAATTTCAAAGAGACATTTATATCAAAAAGCACACTCTGAGTCTTGGGTTGAGGTATTCCTGGCACCATGAGTTCAGATTTGGATGATCTTGCCACAGTCTTGTTCTTTTAGCTCAAAAAAAAAAAAAAAAAAAATTGAACTAATTCCAGTATTCTAAAAAATACAGACATTCAGTTGTCTAAGGCATATTCTGTTGTGAAAAAAATCATCTCCCTCCTTTCTTACTTGCTCCTCCTCCTCCTCCACATTTCTCTTACCATTTCTGAGCAAGAGAAATAAAAAGGAACTGAACACTAAAGAAGCTGTTCTATTGCTGGTGAACTACAATCTCTGTAAGTCTTGGTAAGGCACAATTATTGACATCTGGCCTCTCCACCCCATCCACCATCTCGTTCAGTGGGAATTTCAGTTATTTGTGTCCTGCAGTCCCATATGCCCTTGGATCATTCAGAACTGTAAAATGAGAAGCAATCCAGTGTCTTTTGATTTTGGTGGTACTAAGTAAGAATTGAAACCAGGGCCTTCACACTGAGCTACACCTCAAGTCCTTTCTCATTTTTTATTTTGAGAGTTTCTCTGAGTTACTAAGTTACCCAGGCTGGGCTCAGCCCAGTAGTTTTTAAACTGTAAGGCTAAGCATATCCCTAAAGGCAAAACTCATGGTAGTTTCTCTAGACCAGCTACCACAGGACTCTGGTTTCTCAAAAGAATAGCTTTTTGAGACATGCTGGTTGATTCTCTTTTCACTTTTCATAGGAAAGAAAATTTGCCAGGAAGGGCAATATATATATTTTGCAGTTACAGGTTTGTTTTGTTTTGTTTTTCCTTTTTCTTTTGCAGAGCTGGGGATGGAATCAGGACCTTGTACATGCTAGGAAAGAACTCTACCACTGAACTACACTCCCAGCCCTGCAGTTAAAATAAGGGTTGCAAAGTTTATTTTTGCCAAGAAAATGTAGTTTCTTTTCAAAGTTTGGGCAACCCTGTCCTTTAGCTAAAATGTCTCCATTTTGGCACACAGCTACTCATGAGAGGGGCTGGAAGAGACCCCAGGTACACTATTCTGAGAAGGGATGGTCCCTTAAACAAAATCAAAAGTTCTGAGTTTGAGAAAGCAAGACAATAAAACAAAATCAACCCCTAACAAAGTACTACTGAGTTGGGAGTTTTCACAAGGTGGGACTTTAGTGATCCTCCAATGCCTCATTACTTTCTTGCCTGCCTTTTGGTCTCTTCATTATTTATAAACACCCTCAAATGGTAAAGGAAGGAGAAAAAAAAAAACAACCCAGTGATTAAGGGAGGCATTATCTCAGCAGCAGAGTCCTGTTTCCACATGGGCATCAGATATAGGAAGCAGATAGCAACCTTCTGAGTGTTTCCTCGAACTTTGCTATGTTCTCACTTTTGGTATCAAGAATGCGTAAGCCATAATTAAATTTTTATAGACTGTTTCATATATTTATAAATAGGTTCCAATAGTTGTTTTACTGAAAAAGTCCCAAATTCTCTTTGAGAAGACATGTTTTGAACGAAGACATTGCTTCTAAGGCTTGAATATGGTTAGGAAAAAAGTCTTGACACAGGAAGTGTCATCTTGGCTTTATATATAACCTCAAAACCACCCCAGCACCAGAAACTCCTCTGTACTCGTCTTTCACCCAAACCACAATATCCTTTGTCAGCCAGACAAGGTATCTTCCTTTAGAAATGAACTTCAGCATGAAGTCCTCTCCCCATTTAAATAAGCAGATGCACTTGTCTACATTGGTAGACCTTTGTAACAATGCCAGTAAGGAGTATTCATGATTCTACAGTCAAGTCACAAAGGATGAAATCAGAAATTTTCAGAAGTTATCATAATATGCCAAGATTGTTTTTAGGAAGGCTTCTAAGTTATACACCAAGGGTGCCCAAGTACCCACAAACAGAATAAATGCCTCAGAGAACAAGCCCCACATAATTAGGGGACTATTCAAGCTAGGCTACTCCTTGGCACCTATCATGGAGCACTAAGAAATGAATACAAGCCGGGCGTGGTGGCGCACGCCTTTAATCCCAGCACTCGGGAGGCTGAGGTAGGTGGAGCGTTGTGAGTTCGAGGCTGGCTTGGGCTACAATGCAAGTGCAAGGCTGGCCTGAGCTACACAGTGCGACCCTGCCTCAAAAAACCAGGGCCAGGAGTTTGGCTCAGCAGCTTTTGTGCCTGTCAGGCAGGTGCGAGGTTGTGAGCTCAATCCCTGGTGCCGCAAAAAAAAAAAAAAAAAGAAATGAATACAGCTTGGATCAGATAGCGTCCTCCTATATGAGAATCTAGAAATTGAAATAATGCTAATAAGCTCAGAGAGCTGTAAAGACTCCTGGTTCATTTTTAGAACTGATGATCAAGTGACCATAGACTTGACCAGGATACTGGGAGTTGGGAGATGACAAGGATTCTAATAGATGTATGGCACACACCTGTAACCCCAGTACTCAAGAAGCTGAGGCAGGAGGATCACTGTGAGTCTGAGGCCAGTCTGGACTGAATAGTGAAACCCTGTCTCAAAAAGACAAAAAAAAGAGAAAATAATCCTGTGAATATGACCAGGTGTAACAACTAAAGATATCCAGTAATTACACTCTAGGTATAGGTGCCCAGAAAGAGCTAAAAGTTTGAAGGCAAAATGAAATTTCAAACAATGAAAGACATGAATATATAAAAAAAAATCAGTTTCTCACCCTTGCAGCCTTTCCCTGAACTAAAGCAGTATTTTACCCTAGTGTTTATCACTGTGATTAAACAAACATTTCTCTAATTTGTTTGCCTCTGTAAATACTGTAAAACTTGTAGTCTCCCTGCAACACCAGAATGTGTAAATATCTGAAAACAAATATGTGCTGTTTGTCTCCTGAAATCCTCTGTGTACTGAGCTGTGCTTACCTACTGTGGCGTTTAACAGCGCCTCCCTGCATTTTCCATTCACTGGTTGTTGCCTTACTTGTGTAGTTTTAGCTTTGTTTCTTTAATACTAACCACAGGCAGTTCTGTTTAATCAACAACCAGGCCTCCTGCTCCGGGGTAGTAATTTCTCAGCAGGGTTTAAATTCCCTGATTTTCATTTAGGATCTACATGGAAATCTTTGTGGTGGGCAACTGGTGTTTGCAGTGTAGAGTACTGAGGCAGTAACTTGGAGATCTAGGTTTTATTTTCCACTTCAACTATGACTTAAACATTGTTCCATATGAAAAGACTTAAAGAGTGTATATAGCCCTTAATGTGTAAGGATTGCCCAGTTGAGAATCAAAGAAAATTTTGTATTTTAAGCTCTCTTGATGAGTTTCCCCAAATTCAGGCTCTGTGAGTTGTCTGAGCCAGGCAAATTAAATAAATGTTTATGTCACAAAGGCTCCATACCAGCATTCTACGAGTTAAAAAGCTGTGCCATTTTCCTAATACAGTAGGTAAACTATACTTTTAAAAATGATGCGTATGGGCTGTGGATATAGTTCAGTAGTAGAGATCTTGTCTACCATGTTTGAGACTGGGTTTGATCCCCAGTGTGACAAACACACACACACATTATTTTCTTTTTGAATTAAAAAAAATAACCCAGCTAGGAGGGGTGTTGTGAGTTCAAGGCTGGCTTGGGCTACAACGCGAGCGCAAGACCAGCCTGAGCTACATAGTGCGACCCTGCCTCAAAAAACTAGGGCTGGGAGTTCGGCTCAGTGGCTTATGCGCTTGTCTGGCAGGTGTGAGGCTGTGAGTTCGATCCCTGGTGCTGCAAAAAAAAAAGAAAACTAGCACCCATGAACATTTCCTCCCCCCTGAATTAGCCTTTTGACAAAAAAAGAAAAAAAAAAAAAGTCACCGAAACTGTTTTTAAGCAACAGGACTGGATTAGATGGTCTATTATCCCACATAAGGCTAAAATGTGACTATTTTTGCTGAGCATGGTGGCATATGCCTGTAATCCCTGTACTTGGGAGGCTAGAGTAGAAGGGTCATAATTTGGAAGGTCTGGGCTATATAGCGAGACCCTGTCTCAATAAAAATGTGTGTATGTATATATATATATACACACATATATACACATACACATATATATATGACATGACAATTCTTTTTTTTTTTTTTTTTTTTTTTTTTTTTGAGGTACTGGGGATTGAACTCACAACCTCGTGCCTGCCAGGGCAGGCGCTTAAGCCACTGAGCCAAACTCCCAGCCCTGGTTTTTTGAGGCAGGGTCGCACTGTGTAGCTCAGGTCGGCCTTGCGCTCGCGTTGTAGCCCAGGCCAGCCTCGAACTCACAACGCTCCTCCTACCTCAGCCTCCCGAGTGCTGGGATTAAAGGCGTGCGCCACCATGCCCGGCTAACATGACAATTTTTAAGAGAACTGTGTCCCTGTGTGTGGGAGGGGTTATAATTACACAGATCACAACATAGGAATACAACTTAAGATCCTGCATCAAATAGAACGAAAAGTAGAATCATCTCATACCTAAAGACAACAGGCCACTTCACTCTCTGGATAGAGCAAAGTTAAGGTAATTAGTAGAGTTCCCTCTTACCAGTATCACACTCATTTTTGTAACATCTAACATTGTGCTTGAAGTTCAGTAATTGTTGCCAAAATAAATCTATGGAAATAAAATTTCTTTAAAAAACTGAGCAGACATTGTGTACTAAAATTACTTTATTACAGTTGATTTTTTTAAACATTTCCTTTGCTATGATACAAAGGATACTTACAAACAAAATATTACATATGACCTTGTTTTCTTTCGCTCTTATGTTCTGACAACTTGGTAACAGCTTTAAATGCACAATCTATACAATTAATACAGGTTATATATGAACTATAAGGTATGCTGAACCAGAAGAATACTGACAATATACTGTACAATAAGCCTTACCAATTAGTGCTGTGGACCATTACTACCAAAAGGAAAATGCACATCTGTACAGTCACCTTTACCAGCTGGTGCTGACAGTGAGGGAGAGGCTTCTTTCCCATTGCAACCCTTGATAAGCCTCCACTGTGGGCATCTGTTTGGTCCAAAATTTAAAGGACTGTGTATGTTTAAAGTAAGTCATCAGTAAAGTGGTAGAACAGTACCACACTTTCAACATAATCTCTCACCAAAAAAAAAAAAAAAAAAAATCAGTCCTAGTTTTAAAAGACCGTAAGTCCTTTGTCCACTATGAAAACCCTACAGGCTCAAGGGCTTTGGGAGACGAGAAGATGAAGGCTGCCAAAAAAGGAGGCAAGAAACCAAGCCAAAATCTAGGTCTTGCAAAATCATTTTTCCCTTCACCAAAGGGAACTAGAAATGTACAAATTCATTGATGAACCTCAATGATAACATATCAGTTAGCTGATAACCCTCATTTTATCTGGACCCCTGACTCATGGGAATAACTGAAACAGATTGTGGATAACATATACCACATATTTCAGAAAATAATATCTTGCTTAGTTAAAATATTCCCTTCAGTTTCCAAAGCTGGTCCTGGGCTATGACAGGTGTGCATTCATCTCTCAATGGTCTACTCAGAAATGATAAGGTTACAGCTTTTTTCTTTTCTTTTTTTTTTCTTTTTTCTTTTTAAATAAAAAAGCAATTGACTGAAGCATTTTCTTTTTTAAGGTAAATAGCAAAAATAAAAATAAAAACCAACCCTTGCATTTGCATAAATAATGCAAATGGAGTGATATGGCCTTTAAAGAAGGAGTTAGTAAGAAGAGAGAAGTGAAGAACCAGCAAAAATGATGTGTTAATTTTTTTCCTTTTAAAAATTTCTACATGTGCAAAATAAATCATGCTGTTTGAGGATAGCAAAGGAAATGAGTACTTAAAACTAAAAATATAAATAATGTTTGGATGACTGGTAAAAGCAGAAACCAACCTGGGTTACAAAAAGGATTATACATTCAAGATGCTCTTAAACCCAGTGGGATAACTTATGTTAAAACTGTGTTAATAGTTACGTTAAAAATCTCAAGTTTGTTTTTAAATCTTCACAATACAAGCAAAGCTGTTTTAAAATATACACTATACATATTTCTCATAGTCTCTCCAACCTCATTAATGAGCATTAGGCTTTTTCATATACTAAAACAAGGGGGTTCTGGAAGCTAAACTGCTTATAGTAACCCATCCATTATTTAAATGTTTAAATCTTAAGTGGGTTAAAAACTTTAGCAGACTTACATAAATAGGATTTAGCAACACAGGTGTTAATTTAAAAAACTCTAAAGCATTTACAAATGATTAGGTTGGAACAGTCTGGGGAAGTTATGTGCACTATACTTTAAAATGTTATTTACATCAGACCACTGCTTTTGTAAAAATTTTCCTAAAAGGTTAAAAAAAAATTGAAGAGTTAACCTGTGTAAACTAGCAGAGAAGGATCGTAAAAGGAAAGGTTAAAATAAACAAAATTATCTCCTAATAGAAACCCCACACATCTCTCTTCACTTAAATTTTACTCTAGAAATCACTTGCAAATCCTAATAGGCTCATGTATGTTGTCAAGATAATGTGGCAAAATACCTAGTCAAATAACTGGCTTCAAGTAACCCTTTTTTTTTTTTTTTTTTTTTAAAGATGTCTTCTTCCCTGTGTCTCTAGCTCGGACAATTTTGAGACACATGTAATTAATTAGAGGAGCACTCTACATAGGCACAATTCCCATTTAATGTGGAATAAAAGGGGGAAAATGGTGTTAGGAAGAAGGGGTGGTGGTTTCATTGATAGTATGAGAGGAAGCACAGCACATTTGGAATGGGCACCAAAAGAGCTTCTCTGGCAATACACCAGAAGGAGCCAACATCTTGGTAAACTAAATATACCTGCTTATGATCCCTCAAAAAGGGTTAGAAGGGTTCTAACACCCCTCAGGGTCTTTTTTTTTTTTTTTTTTTAATGTGCCAAATGGCCACACAGACCAGCCAGAAACTGCAAATAATAGGCAGCTGTATCCTTTTTAATTACATACTTCACTATATGACCATGTGTAATTTATAGTAATAATGTTCATGCCTAGACAATGTATTTGAGGGCTAAGGAAAAAGCAAAATGTGCCACTGAGAGAAACCTGTTCCCACATAACTGGTCTTCATGCTTTCAAGTGGCTCTAATATACCTTGGATACTAAGCCAAGCCATGCAAAAGCAAAGAGTACACACTTTTCATTAACATTGGTATCTCATTTCTAAACCACTGACTTCAAAGTAGCCATAGAAACATGTAACACAAGTACTGAAAGCATACAATTGAGGGTTCATGGATTTTTAAGAAATGCATTTCCCTCATCTATGTTCACCAGTCTTTAATACCTTGGCTACAAGGCATATCAGAGAAAGGGAGGTTAAATGGGGGTAATGTCTAAGGAACATATGTAATTCTGGAATTAGAAAAATGTTCCAGAAATGGGATAAATGTGCCAGCAATAAGCATAGTTCATTTCATTTGTAAATTCAGGTAAAGAGCCCATGAACAGTCCCAAACCATAATGTTATCACCTGCATAATTTACATAAACAGTAACACACTTGTGCACTTTATAGACAAAACACACTTCTGTAAACATGGCCACTGGGGGTGGGAGGCTCCTACCTCATTTATGACTGAGGATATGTAATCATTATATTAAATAAAGTTACTTAGCTTAAAAGATTTCAAACCTGACCAATGATTAAGTTTCATTTCCCCCTGTTTAACAACATTTAAGCATTAATTCTAAAAATGTATGTCACCTAGGATGGTTTCAGGGTTAGATGCTAGAACCACAACTGGCAATGACAGCAACTCCTCTCTAGCTGGCACAGACCTATAAACTTTAGTACAAAACCAAAAAAATACAGAAACTAGGTCAATTTGTTAGCTACATATTTACAGATAATTACATGATTCTTCACTCACAATTGCTAAAAACTGTGAGTAAAAGGAAACTGTGCAGGTTGAATTACCCGTACTTTGAGGGGAATTCTTGGGCATCAAGATACCCTTTTCCATTCATTCAGAAGCCTCACCTTCTCTCCACTTCTTCATGACCAACTACCTACAGATGTTTAGATTAGTGTATCCAGTGGGCATCCTGCTATTTTGAGAGGATTAACTTTTTCTCTAAACACCCCTAGTATATTTAAAACAAAACAAACAAAAATACAATCAAAGAGATACATACACCCCCACAAAAAATCTGTGAAATTTCAAAAGTTTGGATTGCTGGGAAACAGTTAACAGTGATGGTGACATAGTACATGGCTCCCCAGGTTTAATTCTCTGCCTTTATTTTCTTTAAATAGATTCTAATCTTTGGGTGGGTGGGAAGTGCAAGTTTAAGAAGCCCACAATAGGCAGATAAGGTGCTACTAATTTATGTGTTTCTTATGATCTAAAGACTACTATCAGGCCAAATGGATTCTCTTCCTTTGTATGAATAAAAATTTTGACATCTGAATATAAGGAGGAAAAAATTAGTCAGTATGACTATCAAGGAGGCTATCAGAATTCAGCAGAAAATGTGACAATAAAGGAAGAGTTCTCAGCTTCACTTTCTTTTTCTAAACAGTGTTTAATAAAACTTCTTTACAAATTAGATGATTTCCAATGTAGATCTACTGTAGCGATTTCATAAAAGTGCAGACAACATAACCAGACACAGCAAAACAGACTTCAATCAGTAGTCCTTGCATACATAAGAGGCAAGTATGCTAAATGTACAGCACACTCTTTAAGGAATCTGAGGATGGGAAATTTCCAGTTCTTAAAAACTATGAGTGAGTATATTTCAAAAGGCAACACTATAATCTGGGTTGAAATGCCATCATGTTAGATAGGGGAAAGCAAAATAGAGAATTTGTTCCTCTTCAGCAATCAATAATCTGTATTTTGGCAAGCAGCTCAAAGATGATAGACCAAGTTTTAATTTTGCTGCTTAAAGAAGGCTCTAAGAAATGAGAATTGCTTCATCCATCACTATAGGAGATTTCACTTTACACACCTTAAATATATTTTCTGACTTGAATACACACTAAAATACTTCACATTTTCAGCATGGGACAAAATGCAGAATGGTATAACCTCCAAAGACAGGGTGGTGGTGTTGGGCCAATCTTTGCTTGAATACTCGTGGCTCAGAAGGGGTGGAAGGTGCACAAAGAACTTATTATTAGCAAGCAAGAAGAGGCAGCTAAAAGCAGAAATCCCCTCACCAATGCCATAAGCCGCTCTCAGTGACCATTTCCTGTTGACCGTATAGTTCAGGAGACTTAGACGCTTTAGTTGTAATTCCTTTCTTGGCTATTTAGATCCTCAGCAAAAATACATTATCATAGTATCAATGGAATAAAAAAAGAGGATCAATGGCATCGCTACTAAGAAATACAGAAAATATATAAAGATTGAGTGATTTACTGGTTCTTTTTTATCATCTCTCATCTTTTGTTGCATCACAACACAAAACTCACAAAACACTAACTGGCTCTTTCCCTAGCACTATTTTACTGCATTGCAACTTATGGTTCCAAATTTTACTTTTCTTTCCACTCATACAAGTGCTAAGAGGGGATTAGAAAGGAAAAGACTGAATGTAATGATCACTTTCTCATAAATATCAACCTAGAGTACTCATTCTTTAAAAAACACCTGCATTCTTGCCTTAACTGAGGACTAAATATCAAACAAAAACAACAGAACCTTAAGTGCCCTGATGGAAATGTACAGTATGAGTTACATCCATCCATCTATACACACACATAGACACTCATATGTATATACAATATATACATACAAATGATAATAGCTATACCAAAAAATGTGCATATTTAACAGTTTTAAAAAGCCAGTAGATCATGGTATAATACAATTTATTTCCACTAGTGAATGGCACAAATGGAGAATTGCAAAGGAGTTGTTTCAAGTACAATGAAGTCATTTTCACAGGTGAAAATAAATAGTATTATTCCAGTGTCCAACACAATGTATTTTATAAAAGTTTAAAATGCCAGGCCCTTAGTACTTACAAAAGAAGAAAGTTACTAAAGTCTGTCTTATGGTCTAAAAAAGACACAGAATTTTCAACTTTTGAAAAGAGGGGTGGGGTTTGAGAAAAAACATGTAGAAATGGGAGTGTCAAGGAAGGTGTCCTTAGTGTTTTGAATTGTGTTTACCTATATCCAGGCAGGTGAAAATCATGGCTATGATAAGTTCAAATTATTTAAATCTATTACACCTGTGGGTATGACTTCAAATGCAGGACTAGTCATCTCTATTTATATAAATGACTAAAAAGAATGTCAGCTCTCATAAAAATAATATAAACATATTCTTAAGCTAACATCTACATGGTGAAAATGCTTTCAGATACTCTAATCTGGAATTAGAACTGACTTTTAAAAAGAAGAAAAAATGTGCAAATGGAAGAAAATCTAATTAGGAATAAAATGTTTCAACATATGAGGCTCTGCATTTTTAAAATGCTAACACAAAAAAAGGAGAATGGCAAACACAAAAAACTTTTCACTGCCAGGCTCTGGATACCAGATATAGCATTTACAATTTCTGATATGCTACACAAATTTCCCATACTTTTGATTTTCGTAAACACATATATGATGAACACCAACACCAGGGAAGAGGTAGTGTTAGTTTGATTAAATTTTGACATTTGAACACAGATTCAAAAAGTGCTTGCTCTTAAAGGGTATTTTAAAACCCTTCAAATTTTCCTACCAGTTTTATTCTATGATGATTCCTATCATGTATGAGATTCATCGGAAGTTAACATCCCACACATACACACAAAAACCAATTAATTTGAATCATTTTTGCAAACTACATATATTTCAATTAAAATTAATGATATAATCCAGATATAGTGATGACCTACATGTCAAACTAGCTGTCACACAAATTAGATACAAAGCCTTACTGGATAGACATTTGGAGTGAGTATTCAACCATGCTTTTCTAATTATATATGATATGAACTTGTTAACTCAGCCTAACTGAAGCTCAAAAGTAGATTTTAAAATGTATCGCTGGTAGTGTGAGTTTGCAAGAGGTTTTGTAAGCAAATCTGATCTAATTCCTTATTCTACCTCTCTAGTAGTAGGGAGGGGCCACATTTCTGAAGAATGCTTTTAAAGGCATTAAAAGTCTTGCATTTCTGGATACCTTATTAAATTCTAAAGCTCTTATAATTTCCATCCAAATAGATTTCTCACTGAAATACTGTGTAAAGTTGAATGCAAATAAAACTAAAAGCTTTTTCATCAGCTATGACAGATATATGTCATGTTTACCTAAAAACTGGTGATCTAAAGCATGGCCAAGAGGACAATGCAACAGAGTGCTACTTGAAACACTGGCTAGAAGAATGTATGAATTCCACTTTGATATTGGTTTTTAAAGGATTTATATTAATGCATTAATTTTTCTTATAGTTACCTTCAAATCAGTTATCAGAAATTCCTAAAAGGTACACTTCATGGAGACTGGGCTAACACACAGTAACTAAGGAAACTTAAGAATCTGGCTTACAATTTGGTCATTAGTTTGGTCTAGGGGAAGAATATTATTATGAGGGACTTGGAGAGTTCTATCTTGGAGCACTCTGAGTATATGAAAAGCAGGATCCAGAGTTAGCAGCAACTGTTCTTCAAGACAACTAGGGAGGGGGCAGGACAATAACTTGTAAGAAAATCTGCTGTCACTCAAGAGGACATTTTTTTTTCTTCAAGTCATATTCACAGCTCCCCACCCACCTCCAACTCAACTTCCACACACACAATGCAAATACCAAGTAACACCTGATTTTCAACATTGGGTTGATCCTTCATTATAAAGCAAAACAAACAAAAAATAAAACATCCCCCACCCCCCCCAAAATGTTAGCTTTTGTCAAGAGATTCCCTGACCACTATAACTTTTTTTTTTTTTTTGTCTTTGTTTTTTTGTTTGCCAAACTTTCTAGTTCCTTTTCAGTAGTATTTTAGCACTGAGGCTTGAGACTTCTGGAGTGGTGTTTCCTATTGTGTGATGTTAACATGATCCCAAATAGTCACTAAGTCTCAATGAACTAGAAGTTTGTAAAGTACTGCAGCAACAAAAACAGCAATTATAAAACAGAGGATCTGCAGATGCAGTAAAATCTACAGTGGTGATGAGGATTAGTCAGCAGCTGGTAGCCATTGGCTCAGAGGCTCCTGGTTCACTATGGCAACTAAACATTTAAATAACTGACTAGTCTACTTGTAAACAGGAATCCCATAAGCCAAAAGTGGATAGTCAAATTATGTCTATGTAGTGTGATGAGAATTCCCATAGATGGCAGTTTGCAAATATGGCATCATTCAAATACCTCTGGCATTTGATTTGTATTGGCTTTATGTCTTTGTTTCTGTACAAAGTAAAAGTACTGTTCGGGATGTTAGGACTTTTAGAGCTTAGCTAGGATGAGATATCACAGTAATAAGCAACACTTCTTCTCGTCACTCGGCTACTGGACATAACTATCATATGAACTTTCAGGGGTCTCTCTCATTCTGCTGGTCTTCCCCTTTAAAGTCTCACAGGTTGGCAAATGCAATCCCTATACAGCTTGTGATCTCCTTAAGCAACTCCATCTTGCTGTACACAAAGAAGGCACAACTGACTGGAAAAAAATCATTGACAAACTTAGGAAGCATTGAGAAAAAGAACGAAGTTGTTTTCTACTATCTGAAAAGGTCAATACAATCCTGTAGTGTTCACAGATTTCTGCTTTTTCTTAATCCAAATGAGGCTGAGAAGTCAGACCAATTTAATAAAGAAAATACACTAGTGAGGAGGTGCAGGTGTACTCCTATAATAACTTGTTTCAGCATATGCTGCCTGCTGTCAGTGGCTCATAGAAATTTTGAATATGGAGGACAGCTTTAGATTTTCTCACAAACATCTTAGGATATGATACCCTATGTGATGATTCAAGCCACTTTTGCTGCATTTTATTTTTGCAGTATTCAGAAAATGCCCCTTCTATATAGCCAATTTTATTTTACTACATGCATGAAGTATTTAATATCAACTCCTCTTTTCAAAATTTCCCCAAAAGTTAAAAAAAAAAAAATCAAACCCGGCAGCCAAATACTATGACATCCTAATTAGTAAACACAAAACAGAACGCTTTACAAAAATGAATAAAATATACCATTATGCACTCAGCTTCCACACTGTAGTACCCAAGTGAGGAGGCTGCTGTGATGATGTCTGTAGGCAGTTTCTTTTGGCAGACAGCTCCAGCGGAATTGCCACTTTCAATTATTAAGTTATGTATAAGACATATGTGACCCATTGGATATTTGTGAAGTGACACTCGTGCTTCTGCTCATGCCCTGCTCCGTCCGTCCCCCAGAAGCTGTCCGCCTCAGAGCCTGGGGGCTATTGCGGACTCCTATACTGCTACCTCGAGGTACCCCTTGCATTGGCCCCGAGGGGTGACCCCATGGTTGGGGTCCACCTTGCATTGGATGGCCCCAAGCTTGTGGTGGGCCACCCATGGGATGACCCCAATGAGGTCCTGGACCCCCAGCAGGATTGTGAGACCAACCAGAAGCTCCTGGGTAGCTGTGGCTGAATGCTTCAGGGGAAAGATTAGAAAGGACCATGTTACTAAAACCTAGTCTCATGCTTTCAGAGTCAAAAGCTTCAATTTCTCTGGCTTGACGCTCCAGCAGGCTTCGTATTCGTTCTGTGCGTTCATTCTGCAAAGCCAACATCTCTTCTTCGATCTGTTAGTGGTTAGGGAAGGAAAGCAAAAGAAAAAGCAAATTTATTTTTTAAAAGTCTATAAACTAAGGAAACAACAATTACTCAATTTTGAAGTCACTATTTTATGGACATATATTTAAAAATCAAAAGAGACATATGGTAGGAATTATGGATAACTGCTATTTCTAAAATGTGTAAAACTAAGTTAAGAGCAAAGGTAAACTCTATTGAAGTAATAAATGCAATTATCACCAATGACTACTAAATCCATCAAGAAAAAAGGTGGCGTAAAAAGAAAATGAGTAGGGCCAGGAGTTTGGCTCAGGGCCTTAAGCGCCTACCTGGCAGGCATGAGGTTGTGAGTTCGATCCCCAGTGCCAAAAACAAAAAAGAAAAGAAAAGAAGTGAGGGAAGCTCTAACAGATACCAGATACCATCATGATGTTTCAATAAAATACATAGTTTTTGTTTTTGTTTTTGTTTGGGTCATTTTTGAGAAAGGGTCTCACTGTGCAGTTCAAGTTTAGGCTGGACCTGAACTCAATGTACAGCCCAGGTTGGCCTCAAACTCACGGTGATCCTCCTGCCTCAGCCTCCTGAGTACTAGGATTATAGGTATGTACCACCATGCCCAGCTTTCCAATAAAATAAATATTGTTGTATGAATAGACAAGTAGATTAGTGAAGTGAAAATAGGGTTAAGATCCTAGTTTGTAGGTCTGTAATAAAAAATGAGGATGGGAGTGTACCATACTTGCCTAACATACTAGGCCCTCTATTTGATCACTAGCATTGTCAAAAAAGAAAAAAAAAACTGGACTATACACAATGAGAAATTAGTGGGTTGGATGGTCATCATAATCCATTTTGGAAAACTGGAAATTACAAACTTATTTATTACAGATGAATACAGTTGATTATATAAAAATAAATGACTTATATGGAAAAATATGCAATAAAACCAATTTTTAAAAACTTGAACTCTTTACTGAATGACCAGATTAACAATACCTGAATCTGCTGATTAATATTAATAACAACTTAAAAGTGGGATTAGATATCATATATTTCTTAATGTGACTGATTCAAAAGTACACAGTAACAATTCTGAAAAGTCCTTGTGAAAAACTTTATAGGAAAATAAAATGAACCTAAATATAATTCTTTTGATCTAACTACCAATTCATAGGAAATAATTGTAAGTTCAGGAGAGAGGAAAACACTAAATGACACTGTGAGAATGCAATCAGTCAAGTCTAGAATTTAGACACTTCTACGATCCACAATTTAAAAAAATTGAGATGGGGAGAACTGTTACAGACTAAAACTTGAAAGGCAATGAACCAAATGTGATGTATGAATTTTGTTTGAGTCTTAATCCAAATAAACCAATTATGAAGAACACTTTTTTTTTGAAGTAACAGGAAACTTAGACATGAAATAAAACACAAATAATACTAATTTTGTTAGATGTCACAATGGAAACATGCTTAACATAACTGCAATTAATGTAAGATTACAACATCTCATCTGTATTTAGGAGTGAAATTATACTATACTGGGATGTTTTTAAAAATCCTACACAAAAACAAACAAACAAAAAAACCCTAGACACTATCTCCCCAAAAGGTGTTGAGGGAAGAAAAAAAAATCTGTAAAAAGGCTGGACATGATGGCGCATACCTGTAATCTCAGCACTTACGAGGTGGAGGCAGGAGGATTGCTGTGAGTTCAAGGCCAGCCTGGGCGACAAAGTGAGTTCAAGGCCAGACTGAACTGCATAGCAAAACCCTGTCTCAAAAAGACCCCCACCCCCAAAAAATCTGTAAAATACTAATTGTTGAAGCTGAGGAGTACTTAAGGATTTCCTTGTACTAGTATTCCTACTATTGTGATTACTGAAGTTTTCCATGGTAAAATATTTTTAAAAATCATAAATAAAGAGATTTTGTAGGGATAGAGGGACAGGGAAGGAAAGAGGGAGGGAGCTAACAGGGATAAAAATTATCAAAATGTATGCATGTACCAATACAAATCTCATTATTCTATCCGGGTGTGGTGGTGCAGGCCTTTAATCCCAGCACTCGGGAGGCTGAGGAAGGCGGAGCGTTCTGAGTTCGAGGCCGACTTGGGCTACAACATGAGCCTAAGGCCGGCCTGAGCTACATAGTGCAACCCTGCCTCAAAAAACAAGGGCCGGGAGTTTGGCTCAGTGCCTTAAGCGCCTGCCCTGGCTGGCGCGAGGTTGTGAGTTCATTCCCCGGTGCCGCAAAAAAAAAAAAAAAAAAAAAAAAAGAGAATCTCATTATTCTGTATTACTAATATGCATCAATAAAAGTTTATGTAAAGATGCATCAAATTATCATTTGGTTTTATTTTTGGTGTTAGCCCAGGACCTCCTAAAGGCTAAGGAGGTGTTCTCCCACTGAGCTACAACCCCACCCCAAATTATAGTGGTGCTTCGGTGTTTGCCATTAATTGGTTCTGGGAGATTTAATTAGTACCAAAAACAGTAAGTACCAAACAAATTCTTTGGGTTGGAAAGGATAGCAAGTCACAAAGCAATGGACACCTGCAAGTTGAGTACCAAAACATGTTGGGTACCAAACAAAAAATGAGTACCAGGACAAAATTTTCATATGAGAATGTGTCAAGTAACAAATTCATTAAGTTTCAAAGCAGTAGAGTACCAAATTATGACCATATCAGGTTTCAAGGCATCTGAGGACTTACATCAACAGTCATTACTCTGCAGAAATCTAGTTCAACAAATAAGTTTCGTTTTTATTTGTCAAGTTTATACAAGTACCCTCTGTATACCCTTTGATTTAGCATGCCAAACACACAAAATTAGAAACTGCTTTAAAATATGGTAAGATATAACAACAAATTTATAAGTAAAGAATGGAATGATTCATTCTATAGGGGAGGAAGAAAACAAATCTACTTGAAGATGATGGTATACAGACTAGATTTTAAAGGATTAGAAGAGCTGGGCATGGTGGCACACGCCTGTAGCCTGTAATCCCAGCACTCGGGAGGCTAAAACAGGAGTACTGCCATGAGTTCAAGGTCAGCATGAACTGCATATCGAGAGACCATGTCTAAAAAAACCAAAAATAAATAATAAATAAATGAAAGATAACAAAGTTTATCTGTAACACAAGGTGAGTAAAAGACATTTTTATCACAGGAAATGCATGTAAAGACCTGGAGAAATGGTAAGTGTTTGGGGAAGTACAAACGGGTCAGAATGGATTAGAGTAAGAAGAGTTTAAAAATTAGTGTTCTACGTCTAAAAATGTTCTAAAACAATCTTAGATAAGGCATTTTACATGAAAGTTGAAGGAAGACAAATTCAACATGAATTCTTCTGAGGGAAAGATTAAATTGTTAACCAAGGTGATTTCTCAATGGTAGAATTAAGAACAAATCTTTAGTTACACATCCTTATATTTTAAAGTTTGGCAAATAATTAAAATCATAGATCTGGAGGTGTGGCTCAGTGGTAGACCATTGGCCTAGCATGTACAAAGCCCCAAATCCAATTCTTAGCAACACAGAAAGATAAGGAGTGGGAGGGGTAGGGGGAAGAGCAAAGTTTTTTTTTGTTTTTTTTTTGTTTTTTTTTGCCGCACCAGGGATCAAACTCACAGCCTCAGGCCTGCCAGACAGGCGCTTAAGCCACTGAGCCAAACTCCCAGCCCTGGATTTTTTGAGGCAGGGTCGCACTGTATAGCTCAGGCTGGCCTTGTGCTGGTGTTGTAGCCCAAGCTGGCCTTGAACTCACAACACTCCACCTACCTCAGCCTCCCGTGTGCTGGGATTAAACGCATGCGCCACCACACCCGGCTGAGCAAAGTATTTGTAAAATAATTTTCCTACCTCTATAAAATATCAAGTTTGGTCAGGCACAGTAGTGCACACCTGCAATTCCAGCTACTCAGGAGATTAAGGCAGAAAGACTGAAAGGTCAAGTCCTAGCCTGAGGCAACTTAGTGATTCAGTGAGACCCTACCTCAAATTAAAAAATAAAAAGGGCTGGGAACCTGTAATTCCAGTACTCTGGGAGGTAGAAGCAAAAGGGTTGTTAAGTTTGAGCCCCGTGTGGGCAACTTAGTGACCTGGTGAGAACTTCTCTCAAAAAATTTTTAAAATGGTATGGAGATATAGTTCAGTGTGAAAGCTCTTGGTTCAATTCCCAGTACTAAGGGAAAAATAAAAGAAATTAAACAATTAAATCTACATATCTGTAAGTAATCAAGAATTTTAGTTTTTCTTTTAAATATTTTATGCACTAAATTCATGCACTAAAAATATTTAATTTGAGACACAATAAATGATGGTAATGTGGTGAGCATATAAATGACCTGAATAACTCATGATAAATTTAAATATATTAATGTTTATTAATATTTTATCCAATAAGCATTGTTTCTATTTTGTTTGCTGCTGTTTTGTCATATTAAAAAAAAGGAGCCTCCCCCGCCACACACACTGGGGCTTAAACCCAAGGGCTGAGGAACCTGTGCATGATAAAGAGCTTTTCAATTACATAAAACTCAAAGCCACTGGCCGGGCATGGTGGCCCACGCCTTTAATTCCAGCACTCAGGAGGCTGAGGTAGGAGGAGCGCTGTGAGTTCGAGGCCGGCTTGGGCTACGCCAGTGCAAGGCCAACCTGAACTACATAGTGCGACCCTGTCTCAAAAAACTAGGGCCAGGAGTTTGGCTCAGCAGTTAACGCGCCTGCCTGACAGGCGTGAGGTTGTGAGTTTGATTCCCGGTGCCAAAAAAAAACAAAAACAAAACTCAGAGATTGTGACACATGCCTATAATCCCAGCACTTTGGAAGGCTGAGGCAGGAGGATCACGAGTTTGAGCATAGGCTAAGCAACTTAGCAAGACTTTGTCTCAAAACATACAAAATCCAAAAACCAGACAAACAAAAAACATTTTAAAAAAGTGCTAGCAAATATAGTTCAGTCATAGAGCCTTTGCCTAGCATATGTGAGGCCCTGTGTTCAACCCCCAGTACACACATAAAAGACCCCTCCAAATTAAAATTTATGATAGGATACATTAAATCCTACTTCTTTTAAAGCATATTTACTTTATTTATTATTATTATTATTTTGGCTTTTTGAGACAGGGTCTCACTACGGCAGTTCAAACTGGCCTTGGACTTACTTTGTAGCCCAAGCTGGTCTCGAATTTGCAACAATCCTCCTGCTTCAGCCTCTTGAGTGCTAGGATTACAGGTGTGTACCACCACATCCAGCTCTAAAAAGTGTATTATTAATGTAAAATAGAAAAGTGGTTTCACTTAGCCAATAGAGTTACCATAATTAAACTTTCAAGAGGTTTTCCTCAACCTAAGAATACAAAAAGAAAGGTGTGAGCCGGGCGTGGTGGCACATGTCTTTAATCCCAGCACTGGGGAGGCTGAGGCAGGAGGATCCTTGTGAGTTTGAGACCAGCCTGGGCTACAAAGTGAGTTCAAGGCCAGCCTGAACTGCACAGTGAGACCCTGTCTTAAAATATAGGGCCAGGAATTTAGCTCAGTGGTGTAAGCACCTGAATGGCAGGCGTGAGGTTATGAGTTTGATTCCCCGGTACCAAAACAAAACAGCAAAAATAAAGGTCTGGTAAGGTGTTCCAATTTCTAATTCTTAAACACTATTAACCAAGATGTTGCTTTTAAGTGAAATGCTGAGAGAAAATTAAAAGAAGATTTTTTTAAAAGGCCATCTATATTACTTTTCATATGTGTGTAAGTCACATGAAATTTAACATTTACTATTGTTATCTAGTTGAAAATTTAACATAAAAGAGAGATAAGAAAAGTTGAAATAAAACTTCATGGGATGTGGGTTTAGCTCAATGATAGTTACACTTAGTATGTGCAAAGCTCTGGGTTTCGTTTCCAACACCCTCAAAAAAAAATTGAAGTTTGGATGTGGTGGCACATGTCCATCACCACAAATCTGAGACCAGCCTGGGCTACACAGAGAGTTTAAGGCCTTCCTAAACTACATACTATGAAATCTGTACCCCAAAATAACATACACACACACAAAACAAAACTCAAGACTTCATGCACAAATGCAGCTTGTTCTGTTGATGTCTCAACCTAAAGCAACAATTCACTCTTTTATACATTTTTTTTTTCCGGCACAGGGGATCGAACTCACAACCTCACGCCTGCCAGACAGGCGCTTAAGCCACTGAGTCGAACTCCCAGCCCTAGTTTTTTGAGGCAGGGTCACACTATGTAGCTCAGGTCTGCCTTGTGTTCACGTTGTAGCCCAAGCCGGCCTTGAACTCACAACGTTCTGCCTACCTCAGCCTCCCAAGTGCTGGGATTAAAGGCATGTGCCACCACGCCCGGCTACTATACTTATTTTTAGATAACTGTTGAACTGTTTCTTATCTGTACAACCAATATGCACAAAGTGCAGAAAATATAACTGCTAGGGTTTAGTGAAGTGTTTTCCCACCCTTGGTGTTGGGCCTTAATGTTCTACCACTGAGTAAAACCCTTGAATGCAATTTTTCAGTTTTTGTAAGGAAGTGCACAGTCTTGGCAATTTCCAGACCTCAGACTGTCATACACTTCACTTGAAATGCAAACAGCTCTACAAACCAACTAACATCTTAAAAGCATTATAGATTTATTAACTCACTGTTTCTTTATTTGGTACTAGGCACTGAACCCAGGGCCTTCTCATGGAGCTATATCCCAAACCCTTTTTGAGACAAGGCTTCTCTAACTTGCTCAACTGCCCAGGTGGGGCTTGAACTTGCAATCTTCATACCTCAGTCTCCCAGAGTACTGAAATTATAGGAGGGCACAAGCATGACTCACTTCTTTTGTTCTTTTAAGTACTAAATAATCTTATATATTTTTCTATTATAAAAGTGATACAAGCTGGGCGTGGTGGGGCACGCCTTTAATCCCAGCACTCAGGAAGCTGAGGTAGGAGAGTGGTGTGAGTTTGAGGCCAGCTTGGGTTACAGCGCGAGCGCAAGGCTGGCCTGAGCTACATAGTGCGACCCTGCCTCAAAAGACTAAGACTAGGAGTTTGGCTCAATGGCTTAGGCGCCTGTCTGGCACGTGTGAAGTTGTGAGTTCAATTCCTGGTGCCACAAAAAAAAAAAAAAAAAAAAAAAAGAGAAACAGGCTTGGCATGTTGGCTCAAGGCTGTAATCCCAGTACTTGGGAGGCTGAGGCAGGAGGACTGCTGTAAGTTCAAGGCTAGCCTGGGGCATACAGTGAGTTTGAGGCCAGCCTAAGCTATGTAGCAAGACCCTGTCTCATAAAACAAAACAAAACAAAGACAAAAGAAGAATGAATCAACTTATATAAATATAGCCACTACTAACAGTACTTTAATAAGTATAATTTGTTTTTTCCATTTTATTCAAATACCATAAACATTTTCCCATGTTAAAACCTTCTTGTTTCGTAGCCATTGTTTAAATGGCTGAATAAGATTTTATTAGCAGAGTTGGGATACAGTATAGCTCAGTGCAAAGCCCTCAGTTTGATCTCCAGTAGTGGAAAGAGGAAAAAAGACATTTTTGGTAACTTGGTTCTATTTACTTAATTATATTTCTATTTTAGATGGTTAGGTTATGTTAAGCTACTATAAAATGTTACTTTAAGCTACTATAAAATACATATTGTTTTCCCTATATTTTGATTTTTCTTTGGAATAACTTCTCAAAATTTTAAATGCTTAACATTTCAGAGCCTCAATATATATCTCTAATTTACTAGTTCTAAGATGCATTAGCAATGTGTACGGTGCCACTGCATCTTCAAAGGAACTGGTTTTTATGTCCACATTGTACTAGTTTGTATAACATGTAGGCTTTGTTTAATATATTGAAGTAAGGTTATGCCTAAGATGCTAATTATAAACCACTAGATGGAGCTAAAATTACAACCACAATATTTTACATTATGTACCAACCTACCTACCTACCATCCACAATATTCACTCTATCTTATCTATGTTTCTATCTATCATCTACTAGTACTGAGGATTGAACCAAGGTCTCACTGAGCTACATCCCCAGTACTTTTTTTTTTTGAGACAATGTCTTACTAAGCTGCAATTTGAGATCCTCCTACCTCAGTCTCCTAGAGCGCCTGCTTGAATTACAGGCATGTACTACCACACCCAGATACAACCATAATTTAATAGTACCCATTATTTCTTTCACAACACTATTTGTGAAGTACTACTGAGAATTTTCCTTTTAGTGGTAAGTGTAAAAGAAAAAACTTTAAATATGAAAGTTAGAAGCAGACACATGCGACAAGTAAGATTTTTCAAAATTTGTTTCTATCCTTCCCACCTTGGATGAAGAACATCATTGAGATAATTTTTAGAGGCCAACTACCTTAAAAGAAGCCAGTAATAAAGACAGTTATGCTACAAAAGTAGAAACATTCTTGTACAATTTTTATGTTTCTATGTATCACTTAAAAAGCGACAAGATCAACAGACAACATTTAAAAACAAAGCCAAAGGACCTGGGACTTTGTATCAGCTGTTGGAAATTTATGACTCAAGAATTTTGGACACAGTTCTGAATCTTGGATACAACTCATATGCTCTCATTTCTCACAATAGAATGCTTTACCTCTTTTTACCTCTCAAAATGTTCTATCACCATTTCCCCAGAACACACATACATATACACACTTCTTAGTATGCTGAAGGATGGATCTGAATTTCGGGGGTACAGGACCTATCCCTAGTCTCTAATATATCTGACAAAGAATAAGTCAGAAGTAGTAAAGATGTATCCAGACGTAACATTTTTCAGCTTGACTCCACCTCTGTAAAGCTGGTTTTACCTACTGTCCCTTAGTAGTCATTCACCAATGTGTACAGTTCCAGGCCAAGGTGTATGAGTAAAATACATATCCCCTATCCTTTGTCCCTGCCTCTTCCAGACAATACTGCAGTTATTTTTCTTCACTATTCAAGTCCTTCTGGGTACAGCTAAATACACAAAAGAAGTGAGGAAGATGGAACCCAACTGCTACTCTCACAATTCAATTATTTCACATATTCTCATATTTTTCCCTGTCAATCACTACTTAATTATATTTCCCTTATTTTTAACACTCATTAATTATAAGACTCATTAGTGAATAATTTTAAAGACCAACAAAATCCCACTACCAAACTAGAATTAAGGAAATAAGGTACTGTGAAAGAAATATAACCTCTGTCAATATAAGAAGGTATCTTTTTTTTTTTTAGGTACTGGGGATCGAACTCACGACCTTATGCTTGCCAGGCAGGCGCTTGAGCCGCTAAGCTAAGCCCTGGCCCAGTATAAGAATGCATCTACAAAACGCTTTTGATAAAAGCAAACACTACAACAATCATTTCCTTCTATTACTTATACCTTTTGTTCTAAGAGTGCTCTGCGAAGGGAGACCCTCTGTTCAAGCTCCCGAAGCTCTCGATCATGTTGTGCCTCAGCTTGCATCTTAATTTTGCTCTGATATGCATTCAGCAGTTCCAATTCTTGCTGCAGCTGCATCTTCAAAACCTGGCACTCTGCTTCCTGTGCTTCATCCAAACGCAGCTGAGACAGAAAGAAAACATATAGCCTACTGTGAGCTATCTATTCAGGATGTATGGAAACGAGGAAGAATAATAACAGACAGGCTATTCTTTTCTAGGCGACACAATTGTTCTCTCTTGTATCTTGGAATAAACATCTCTGAAAATAAAAGGGACAATAACCAGTGATGGCATTATGAAGATAAAGCTATCATAAGCTATTTGGAGGATGTCTGAATAAACTACATTCTTCTTATGATATAAAAATTTTAACTCTTTTTCTTCCTCAGTTGATACAGCTATAGGACAGAGATCAGCAAACTACAGTTTGTAAACCAAATCCTGGAAGGCACTTGTTTTGTTTTGTTAAGCCTCCTAGCTAAGAATGCTTTTCACATTTTGAAATGGTTACATTTTAAATAATTATATAAATAACCACATAATATCTTTGACTTAGTTTCCTGGTGTGCAAAGCCTACAATATTCATTATCTGACCCATTAAGACAAAGTTTACATAGTTGCACTCAAATATAACCATTTTGATTCCTAATACTGTACAGTACACACCCCCACCTCAGCACTGGGGATTGAACCTATCACCTTTGATCTTTGCACTAAGATACTTTACATGTCCAACCCTTTTTATTTTTCAATTTGAGACAAGGTTTCCACTAAATTGCTAAATTGTCCAGGATGAGCTTGAAATTGGCAATCCTCCTGCTTTAGCCTCCCAGTATGCTGAGATTACAGGCATGTGCCACCATACCTGTTTTTTGGCCATAGTTTACCAAAGCTCCTGTTCTAATGTTGACAAGCTGTGGGGATCTATTCCTACAAGGAGCCCACTTGACACCTCATTTTACATGCATCATGACATTTCCAAGCAATGCTGACAGCAGGAAAAATATGGACCACTGCTATTTCCCTAGTTTCACAAGAGCTATCATTTCTACCATTTATTTACACACATTAAGAATTGAATTCAGCGCCTTGAGCATGCTAGGCCACTGAGTGACACTGAGGGACATTTTCAGCCCCCACCCTTTTTAAAATTTTGAGACAGGGTCTTGCTAAATTGCCTAGGTTGGCCTCCAATTTAGGATCATCCTGCCTCAGTCAAGTAGCTGGGATTACAGGTGTGTGCTATCATACTCCTGGCTTCCAATTAATAATTTACTTGCTGGAATTTCATTCAGGTGACACTAGATTTGTTTTGCCAAAACAAAGCAAACTCACAGCCTGTGTGGAGAGCATTTCATTAATGCTGTGATCATACTGCTCAGCCAGGATGGCTAACTTCCGGGTCTGCTCCTCCTTGAGCCTTTTCAGAACAGCCTTATGTTCACTCTTTGGTGTGGTCTCCAATAGGTGATTTCTTAATGCTTTGTACTGCCTGGTTTGGATTTTGCAGGTATCCTGAAACTGCTTTTTTATTTGGAGTTCTTTAGACTGGAAAGGAAAAGAACATAGAAGTATAAATAAGATTTATTATACAGTATTTGGTACACCTTATATTTAAATATAAATAAAGGAAAATAAAAAGCTAAAGAGAAACCAACCAGGTCATATGGTAAGGTTGCAGGTATTTTTGTATGTAGCTACTGAGCCCAACTATTGGATTCTATGCAATTTTACAACAAAATCTCTAATATATCAGAAGACCTCAAGCAGACTTGTTTTTTCACTAGTAAATGTAGTGACTTGAATACACATTAATATTTATTTATTTATTGGCTTTTTGAGACACGGTCTCACTATGTAGCTCAGGTTGGCCTTGAGCTCACTTTGTAGCCCAGGTTGATCTCGAACTTGCCACAATTCTCCTGCCTCAGCCTCCCAAGTTCTGGGATTACAGGCATTTGCCATCACACCCAGCTTTAAAATTTATTTATTTATTTATTTTTTAATTAATTAATTAATTAATTTTTTTGTGGCACTGGGGATTGAACTCACAACCTCACGCCTGCCTGACAGGCGTGTAAGCTGCTGAGCCAAACTCCCGGCCCTGGTTTTTTGAGGCAGGGTCGCACTGTGTAGCTCAGGCCGGCCTTGCACTCGCGTTGTAGCCCAAGCCGGCCTCAAACTCGCAACGCTCCTCCTACCTCAGCCTCCCGAGTGCTGGGATTAAAGGCATGCGCCACTAAAATTTATTTTGAAAAAAAATTTTTTTTTAAAGATTTATTTTGATAACTATGTACATTCATGCCAAAAATCAAATATATTCTTACAAATTAGGTGCAGTATATTGAAATCACTTGATTGGAAAAGCAAATTTTATCAGGCATTTCAGGTAGAAAATAAAACACTTATTTGGTTCTTTACCTGAAACACTTTGCCCCAATTTCTTTTAATAACAATTGTAATTTCAACTATATAATGTATAACAGACTCTACTTTTTGTGTGATATCAAACTTGAGATTGACTTGGAAGTCTGTATTAGTAACTAATATTGTTATTCTATTTTTTCCTTAAGAGAATAAACTAGGTAGAAATATATTTACTAATAGTTTACCCTTTAATATTACAAGTAAAACTGACAGTAGGTTAACAAATTTTTCAAAGGTGAACAAAAATTATGGAGTACAAAAAGTGTAACCCTCTTCTTGGGGTGACAACAGACTATATAAACATTCCTGAAATAAAATAATCGGAGTTTACAGGCAGAAGGCTTTATCTTCTGGTTACTCATGGTTTTTAAAAACTTAAAAAGTTGTTTTGTTTTGGTTTTTTCTTTTGCAGTACCGGGGATCGAACTCACAACCTTGTGTCTGCCAGGCAGGCACTTAGGCCACTGAACCAACTTCTGGTTCTATTTTTTTTGAGGCAGGGTCACACTATGTAGTTCAGGCTGGCCTTGCTCACACTGTAGCCCAAGCCAGCCTTGAACTCACAACGCGCCACCTACCTCAGCCTCCCGAGTGCTGAAAACTTAAGAAGTTTTTTAAGAATTCAGATTTTTAAAAAGTTGTAATAAAATATACTTTTGTAAGATATATTGGTTGAACCTGCAAGTAAGAACACATTAACTTACTACAGAGAGAATCTAGAGTTGAAATTATTTTACTTTAATATAAATACTTTTTTTTTTTGAAGGGGATGACACAGGGTCTCAGTGTGTAGTTCAGGCTGGCCTCAAACTCACAGCAATCCTCCAGCCTCAGCCTCCTGAGTGCTGGGATTACAGGCATGTGCCACCACACCCAGCCTCACATAAATACTTGATCAACTAGTTGACTCAGGATACATGCAACAAATGCATATATGATCAAATGTACACACTTGTCTAGGAAAAAGTACCTTTACTGCTATAGTATTACATTAATATAAACTTCCATATTTTTAACCAACTGAAGTAGCAGATCCTATTCATGTGCCGTTATTATGTGAGGGGTGAAGAAATAACTAGCCAGAAATGACTCTTAGTTTAGCAAAGCTTAGTAGTGCGGCTCTTAAATGCTGTTCTTGGTCAACAAAGTTCTTTCAAATGCTTCCAGAGAAACGGAACAATGAAATACGGACATTCTCTTCTGCCTCTCTATTCTTTAAAAAAAAAACTTTTAACATGAAAAGCAAACTTCAGTCAATCATGAGTCATTACTAATGAGAGCAAAAAACAAAAACAAAAACAAAAACAAAAAAACCAAAAACAAAACTTGGGAAAATTTTTCAGCAAGGGTTAAGATTAATGCTTATACCCACACTCCAGTAAAAATAAGATGAATGTGACAGTTATTTCTGCTCATATAATACTAACAAAATGATCATGTGGATAGCACCTGAAGAAACGGTGGAATTGTTTTCTACCCAACTCATTCAACAGAAACAGCATCCCTCCCCCACAAACCCTAAGTTATATTATAAGTGCCAAACTGAAGTCTTTTCTTCTCCAATTTAATGTCTTACAGAAGGTTAGATGAGGCCACTATTCCTTAGGAAAATACAAGTGGGACGATTTGATGCCAAAATCTAATGCTTTTTTTCCAAATTAACCAGGTAGTAAATAAATATAAATAAGAAGAAAGTGATTTTAATTTCCCACTAGAGGAAAACTTTGAACACATTTATCATTGGAAAGAGGCATTCTTTTTAAAGTCTGACTAAAACTGTGAAACACTTTTTCCTCACTTTTCATGCAGTATCTGAAAACACCAGATTACTTTTTACAAGTTTTCAAACTAAAAAGGGCCTTTAAAAAAGGACACAGAAAGGGTTAAAATCAAAGAACAATATATTACATCAGATTTGTATATTATTAGAGAAAATTAATAAGCCTTCAGTTTGGTTTACTTCTGAGTGCTGTTAGCTTTAAAACTATAGTTAATTTCACAGACATGTTGTTTTAAAAATCTTTGGTGGGAAATTAGCTTACAGCCAAATGATTATACTTTCCCCTCCGCTGTACAAACAGAAGAGCCGGGGATTTAGCTCAGTGGCCAAAGCGCCTGCCTGGCAGGCACAAGGCTGTAAGTTCGATCTCTGGTACCAAAAAAACAAAAACAAAAACAACCCAGAAGAAATCTAAAAATCTTTATAAATTGTGGTTTTCTAAGCATCGACCAAGTAAGATCATGTTGGCAGTCAACATAACTAACTCTGCAAATGATGTGGGTTTATTTTGTTTGTGGTACTAGGGACTGAATCCAGGGCTTAGGCATTAAGCTTCATCCGCAGTCCTTTTTAAAATTTTAAGACTGGGTCTCAAAGCTGCCCAAGTTAGGCTCCACCTTGTTACATTCTTGCTCAAAGGGTTGTGATCACAGGCACATGCCACCATGCCTGGGAACTTCACTGTTTTGAAGACACAACAAAGTAAAATTTTAGTTAGGTTCACGTGGGAAGGTTAAAGCACCCTAACTCTGATTTTACATTTTGTTCAGAACAGCTTGTTTGAATGTGGGTGGGCACTAAGAATATCTGTGTGTTGTAGTTTCTAGGTTTTGACACAGATTACCTTTGTGAATGAGGTTAACTTTATTACAGCATAGTTATTCATGGTAAAGATGACAATAGTTTTTGTATTTGTAGCTTAAATATTAAATAGTTTTAAAAGGAATTGGGAAGGGGTCAAGATGGCAAGGGAAGGGAATCTTTTAGTAACAAAGGCATGGTGGTGCACTCCTGTAATCCCAGCAATCAGGAAGCTGAAACAGGAGACCTGCTGTGCGTTAGAGACCAGTCTGGGATATACAGTGAGTTCAAGGCCAGCCTGAACTACACAGTGAGACCCTGTATCAAAAAACCAAAAGATAGCTGGGCATGGTGGCACATACGCCTGTAATCCCAGCACTTGGGAGGCTGAGGCAGGAGGCCAGCCTAGGTTACAAAGTGAGCAAGGCCAGCCTGAACTGCATAGTGAGATCCTGTCTCAAAAAGACAAAACAAAACAAAACACCCTAAAGACAAGAAAAAAACATTTTTAATTTGCAGACATGGACAGATCAAATGATATACTAGCATTAATAAGAACCTATGTAGTAAGTCTTTTTTGTTTTTATTAAGATTCACTTAAATCTTTAAATATTCATTATAGGTTATAAAATTTGAAAATTTCTTGGAATTGTTAACTCTCATAATTTGGTGAAGGGGAAATAGATCAGGTAGCTAAAAGAACAGAAGAGAGAAACATTTATTTTTATATTTTTAAATTTTGTATAACTCACAAAGCAAATTAAGATTCTAAAACTGTTAACACTGGAAATAATAAAGAGAAGCCAATAGGTTAACATGTTGACATGCAGAATATAACAGCAGCAGTGGACTTTAGGTGAATTTAAATAACAACACTGATTCCTTGTTTATTGGTAATCCCCACAGTTAAAAGTTTAGCCATTTCTTGTACTTTCATGAGAAATATACAAGTAAAAGTCTACACTGATAGGCACTTCACACTGAAACACTCCAAAGATGCTAAAAGTGGAAAAAGTTTAATTTTTAAATGACCAGACATCTGTCTTAGACCTTTACTGCTTACATGGATACCTTTTTTGCTTTTTCCCTTTGTCAAGAAGTTTACACTAAAGATACCTTCAAACTTTTAGGCTGTTGTCGAACTTCCATGACATGCTTTCGTCTTAGTTCTCGTTCCCGTCGCTTATTATATTCCAGTTGGTTAGTGAGCTCAGTTTGATGCTGCAATCTGATCAACTCACAGCGCATCTTCTGAATTGTGTTGAGGTGGCGGAACTCCAATTCTTGCATGGATTCATGCTGTCTTAGTAGCATGGCATGCTCCAAGTCCTTCTGAGTCTGTCTTTTGTTTAACTCCTAATCCATAACACAGAAGATAAAGGTACAATTTACTGTTGTTTGTTGGTTGGTTGGTTGGTTTTTGGTACCAGGGATCAAACTCATGACCTTATGCTTGCCAGGAAGGCCCTTGTGCCACTGAGCTAAATCCCCAGTCCATACTTGTTTTTTAAAAAGAATGTTGCATTATGTAGTTCAGACTGCCTTTGAACTCACTATGTAGCCCAGGCTGGCCTTGAACTATGGTGACTCTCCTGCCTCAGCCTTCGGAGTGCTGGGATTACAGGTGTGTGCCACCATGCCTGGCTAATTTACTTTTGTATAATGCCAGTGAAAAAACTCTAAGAAAAAGAATAACCAGAAAATGAATATAATTAAGCCTCTGCTTTAGTAATGGCTGCACAGTACATATTAGGACTCTTATGACCTTTTCCCCGTGCCTAGTATTAGGGATTGAATCAGAGCCTTGTGTGTACTGAATATGTACTCTTACACTGCCCTACACTCCCCATGCTATTTCATGGATTTAATGTAAGGAAGAAGTAAGTTCCTGAATAAAAAGTCCTCAGAATACCTAGCACATGTTGTTCAATCAATGTTATTCTTTCTTTTTAAAATTTTTCTCCCCTCAGATCAAAAAAAGTAAGCATATACACGTATTTTTTTATACACATATTTTATGTCAAAATCAAACTTGATCTCTTTGCCCCAACAAACCCTTTCCCCAGGGGTCAAGAGTATGGTGCATATGCTTCTCATTCTTGCTATTATTTGCTGTGATAATCATTATTTAAAAAAAAATACAGGTTTAATAATATACACATTTCAGGCTACTTTCTTCACTTAACAACACCCCTACAAACTGTGAGCTGAAATAAATCTTTACTCCTTTAACTGTGTGTGTCAGGTATTTTGTCTCAGCAATGAGAAAAGTAACTAAGACAGATTGGATATTATCAATCTTTTAAGTTTTTCTTGTCTAATCTAGTTTAATTTCTTTCATTATTTGTGAATTTGTGAACTAACTCTGTATTTGAAACTTATAACCAACTACTAGAAAAAAATTTATGTTCATAGATACTGTCTTTCTTTGGGTCAGAGTGGGTAATCCAGGGCCCTTACTTGGAACTGCATTTCCTTCTTACCCTTTGAGACAGGATCTTGCTAAGTCCTGGTGATGCCCAAGTTGGATACAAACTTGTGATCCTCCTCCCTAAGCTCCCAGAATGCTAGGATTACATCATGTGTCACCAAGATAGACTAAAAGTATCCTCTTAATGAGAACAACTATTTTCACTGGCACAAGGAATTTTTACAACATATGCCCAATTAATAATTAGCATCATTATAAAACACGTGAAATGGCAGTATGTATCCAATGACACTCCTTTCAGATCAAAGAGGCAGTTTCCACAATTAATTTCTTCATATTTAAAATTCGATCTTTTATTCATATTGTTTTGTTTTGATTTGTTTTTGAGACACAGTCTTGCTATTCAGTTCAGACTGGCCTTGAACTCCCAGTGACCCTCCTGCTTCAGCCTCCTAAGTGCTGAGATTACAGGTGCACCACCATGCCTAGCCATATTAATTTTTTATTGAATGCCTACTATGTATCAAACACTGAGAATATAAAGAACTAAAAGGCTGGGCATGGTGGCACATACCTGTAATCCTAGTACCTTGAGAGACACAGGCAGTTGGATTACCATGTTCCAGCCTGTCCTAGGCAATTTACCAGGAGCTTATAGCTTGTAGCTCTGTGGGGAACGTAATTCAGTGCAAAATCCTGGGTTCAATCCCTAGTGCCAGAAAAAAACCTGAACAAAGCCTGGCTTTATACAACTTCAATTCTATTAAGGAAGACAAATTCTCTTTTTCAAAAGAGAGGTTGTGTGTGTGTGTGAGTGTGTGTGTGTGTGTCTGTAAAAGGAAAAAGTGCAAAAAACATTTAAGAATGGAAAAAGATCTGGTAGTCAGGAAGGCATTACTGGAGAGGTGACATGTTGAGTACAGACATAAAAAAGAGAGAAAGCAAGTCTTGCTGAGTATGCAGGGAAAAGCGATTCAGGTAAAGGAAAACACGGTAAAATGTCTCTGAGATTGAGAAGTGATTGGCATATATTCAAGAAAGATAATGTTGATAAATTTCACAGCATTCAAACACACCTCCCTGACAAGGTCTTGCTCCAAGTTATGGCGCCCAAGTAACATTCTTCTCTTGAAGCGACGGCACTCCAGCTCCAGGTATTGTCTCTGACGTCGAAGAAGGTTAGCCTCTTCTTCTGCTTGGAAATGCTGTATATTCTCTTTCTGCTTTGAAAGCCATTCCTGTTTTTCTTTTTTAGGGGTGCTCTGATTTTCATTCAGCTCCTGGCAATATAAAAACATCTCAGTTCAAAATATATAAAAATTCACTATATGAATGTACCATTTGGTATGATGGTAAATTTAGATGTGCTTTTTTCTCTAAAAATGGTCAAGTTTATACTTTGGAGACAATAGGTAATATTTTTTTCTTTCTTTTTTTCCTGCACTGGGGATTGAACCTAGGACCTTTGCACTGAGCTGTATTCCCAGTCCATTAGTTCCAATCTTATTTTGAGACATGGTCTTGCTAAGTTACCTAGGCTGGGTTCAAAACTGCAATCCTCCTTCCTCAGCCTCTCAGACAGTTGGGATTACAGGGATATGCCACACCATGCCCAGCTATTTTCCTCCTTATTGAGTCACTCATGAAATAGGGTAAGAAAAAGAGATATGTACACCATCAGAAAACATGCATACCTTTTAGTTTTGCACAGCTATATTTCAGGTTCCAGCTTCAAAGCATACCATGACTGGTTAATAAAGTAAATACATCATCCCTTAAAACTTTCCCCCGCAAAAAGACAGAAGGCAGTGCTTTCAGGTAAAAATTATTTGTGAATTAAAATTAAGGCTAATATACAATTAAGCATCATCTCAATTCTTAGATTTTGACATTCTCAATTATAAGCTTTTTCCAAAATTATGGATGGACTCAATGTAAAAGAACTGTAAATTAAATGGAAAATCAACAAAACCAGGAGAGAATAGAAACCTACTTTATAAGTGGTATTTAATGTTCAGAATTAGTAACCACTTAACAAATCAAAACCAATGCTTTTCTTCATTTGGAATACACAAATGGGTTCAATGAAAATGCATTTATATTGGACAAGATGAAAAAGTGACAATACATTCAATGAGGTGAAACCTCATATGCTAACTAATACAGTATATGTTCAACCTAAAGAACATTATCAATATATACAGCATGCAAATCAGCTGCATTTCTCAAATTAAAAAAAAAAATATTCTTCAGAGACTACTACACCTTATCTTCTTTCTCTTGTTAGTCAAGAAAGAGATCAATTCCTCACAGTTTTAGTTTACAAGATATCCAATTATATAAAAATAAAAAGCATGTAAGTTAGGACTTTGTAATGTGTACCTGTATGCACACTGTGAGAAGAGACAATAATGACATGGGTACATACATAAAGAATCACCTGATTATCATTATCAAAACCTTCTGCTAGAGAATTCCCCACCAAGACTCTGCTATCAGAATCATTCCTCTATACTGAGACTCATTATTCTATTTTACATAAATACACATAAAAGATGTCTTCCAAAAGAAAATTGTTAGGTTGACTACAAGTTACAACCAAAAGTATTACTTAAAACAATTAACCTATAAAGTCTCATTTTCCAGAAAACAGAAATACACAACTACATTTTGCTATATATTAATTATTCATGTATAGTTGGGAACCCTATTTACAGTCCTTTTTTTGGTCTTACTGGGGAATGAACCCAGGACCTTGCACACTGTAGGCAAGGGCTCTACCACTGAGTCACATGCCTAGTCCTCCTGTTTACTATCTTTTCAGACTCAGTGTTCCAGTTTAGAGTTTGGATTTTTAGTTTTTTTAAAGAGCTTGGATTCCGTATAATAGTGATAGAAATATACTGTAGGTTCCCTGTACAAATGGAAAATTATTATCATTGAAGCTTACTTGGTAGGGTATATAGCAAGTCTTTGTGCCACCAGCATGTAGACAGTAAGACACACATAACTGATTATAAATTCCTATACTTACGCACACATACACACTCAATGTCAGAGATTACTCTTATTTTATCAAGATTAATTTACAAAAAAAAGAGATTAATTTACCAGTATGCTAATAATTATATGGATTAAAATTTTCAGTCAGTCTATAAGAGGGGGGATAAATTAAGATATCTCACTTTTCTATAATTTGCATTATCCTGAATTAATTGTTCTCTTTCAAACTAGGCGTGGTAGTATAAACCTATAATTTCAGCACTCTGGTAGACTGAGGTAGGGAGTAGAGCAAGTTCAACCCAGTCTGGGCAATTTAGTGACTTAGTAAGACCCTACTTCAAAAAATAAAAAACAAAAAAAGGGCTCAGGATGTAGTTTAGTATGTGGGCCCTGGGTTCAATCCTTAGCACTACAGGAAAAAGAAAATGGTCTTGGAATAATTAAGGCTTTTTTCAAAGGTAAGACTACATCTACTTTTAAAAGAAGTTCATAAAGTAGACATAGAGGCAAATAAATATGACATCATGTAGCCATTGAAAAATGGTATATTTTCCTATTATGGTTTAGATCTAGAAAGTTCCTCAAAACTCATTTGCTCAGAGGCAGGCTTCTGGAACGTGACTGGATTGTTGGAGCATTATATTCATCAATGGTTTCATCCACAAATGAGTTCAGTAGCCAAGTATGCCGTTAGAAGGTGAGGTGGCCTGGTTAGAGGTGTATCACTGAGGTTGTGACCTAGAAGGGTTTATTTTCCTCCCCACCTTCTTTCTCCCTTTTCTGCCTTCTGATCACACAACATAAGTAGTCTTTCTTCATTATATCCCTCTGCCATGTTCTTTTTGTCTTGGAGCTCTCAAACCATGGATAGAATGCACAGAAACTGTGAGCCAAATCTGTTTTTAAGTTGCAGGTGTCAGATAGCTTGTTCCAGCAATGCAAAACTAAGACACCTATTTTAGAAAATACGATTACGATATCTTACTCTATGCTAAAATTGGCAAAATAACAAACTGAAATCTTCTGAACCAAAAGTAAGATGGTACAGTTTATATTTTTGTTTTTTGAGACATGGTCTCACTATGCTGTCCACATGGGTTTCAAATTCCTGTATTTAAGTGATCATTCCACCTAAGTCTCCTGAGTAGCAAGCAGGAAGTGATACTAGTGTGCACCACAGAACGTGGTTAACTTACTTTTTTTTTTTTGACACAGGATCTTGCTATGTAGTTTAGGACAGCTTCAAACTCACTATGTAGCCCATTTTGGCCTCAAACTCACAATCCTCCTGCCTCACTCTTCTGAATGCTGGTATTATAGGTATGTACTATCATATCTAGTTTGGCTTATTTTGAAAGTAAGAAATACATAAGGTTTTTTTCAATCTCAAATATTTTTATTTTTAGGGAGTTAATTAGCTATTACAGATGAAATAATGTTTATTTTCATGAAATGGTTCTTTTCAGACCCTATCCACTAGAAGGAGCCATTAAAGGGTAATTGATTATAATCCATGTTTTCATGTAAGCCAATATAAATGAAATGGCCACAACCAACAAAAGTAAGTTTTATCCTAATGGGTGCCATGAAGTAAGAACCACTGAATGTAAGTTTTTGGTTTCTTTATTGTTTAAGAGAAGGAAAATTTATTGGAGAAAAGAAATGGGGAATAGGAATAGCTATGAAGAGACAAGAGGGGTCCCCAGTGGGTTCCGCTGTTTGGTTTTTTGAGACAGTCTCACCATGTAGTTAAGGTTGGCCCAAGTGCTGGGATTATAGGCATGTGCAACCATGCTTGCCACTGAATATAATTATATCAAGCAGATAGCATGAAATTTTTATAAAGTAAGTACCTCCTTAAGCTGCTCTTTTCGAAGTTTATACTCTCTTTTTTGGGACTCCAAAAAGCTATTCAGTTCTTTCTTCTGTTGGGCCTGAATATGTTGCTGAAATTTTTTCTCCTCATTGGCCATCACTTTAGCCTGTATGAAAATTTAAAAATGAATCAAGTTAGTTAAAAGGAATCAAAACAGAGGTTTGATATACATACTAAGGATACCTTATTTTTTAGGAACAAATCAGTAGACATATTATCAAAATGAAATACCTAACCTAATCAGTAACACCATTTTTTCTCAACATCTTTATCATTTAAACGTTAGAGAACCAGTAAGATGGAATTATCTTTAAATCTGATCTCTTACTGGACCAAAATACTTTCACCTTTTTCAACTTAACAGGAATATATATTCTTTCCAAAAAACCCCAAAACAAATATACACTTATCTTCAAGTAAAATTAAACTATGATCTTTTCCCCTAGATTATATGTTAAAAAATGGAATACATTTACCTTCCAACTAACCCTTGACCTTTAATTGATACAGTAAATAATATGAAATATTAAAAGTATCATCTATTTTTAAATTATGTATATGTAATACACACTCATTTTAGACCATTTAGGAAATATGGGAGGAAAAAAGAAGAAAAATCCACATGACTTTAGTATCCAGAGATAATATCCAAAGTTTTGTAGCATACACATCCTATTTATTTACAGGATATACATATTTCAACAAATTTTTAATCACATTGCATATCCTTTTACATGAATAGTTTTCTCAATACAGTACGTAGTTATCTACCTCTTCTAAAGGTATTAAAAATACCACCTGACACCTAAAAGAATTCTAAGTATCTGTACATTCTATCAAATTATTTTTTTTTTACTGGGGATTGAACTCACAACCTCGCGCCTGCCAGGGCAGGCGCTTAAGCCACTGAGCCAAACTCCCAGCCCTGGTTTTTTGAGGCAGGGTCGCACTGTGTAGCTCAGGCTGGCCTTGCGCTCGCGTTGTAGCCCAGGCAGGCCTCAAACTCACAACGCTCCTCCTACCTCAGCCTCCCGAGTGCTGGGATTAAAGGCGTGCGCCACCACACCCAGCTTGATAAATAAATTTCAACACAAACTAGCTGAACATATTTTGACGTACTGTGTTAACCAAGAGATAGTCTATTTGGCAAACATGCCTAGTAATTAAACTCTTCTGGTTTAAGAATGCAGTATAAATTTAAGGGGAGGATATTAAAAAGTACACAGAGAATTATGAATGACTCTTTAAGACCTAATCAGCTAATGTTAGATTTATCAAAGTTCTCAGAAAACCAGAGTACCAAAAGCCTAGAAAAGCTGAATAACTTACTTGCTGTGATACTTACTGGGAAAGGATCCAAAGTCTATTAGTTCCCAGACTTAGTACTGGATATCAAAACATATCAATTTTTCATAATCTAACCCACACATAAAATTAATGAGAAGAAAATCACATAGAAATGAATCTTTTTTGGGGGGGTGACTGATCTATCAGCAATTTATAGAAAGCCTTATACAAGTTACATAAATCGTTCTCTCTTTCCTCAGTCACTTTACTTGGTGCCTGGGATACTCTAACATCAAAAAATGCCATACTGGTTAATTCTGAGATAGGCACGAGCTACAAGAAGCAAATTAATAATAATGAATCAGATACCTCTTTTTCCATAGCAGCCTGATGTTTCTTGATAAGTTTCTCCATTTCTGCAGCAAAATTGTTACGCTGAGTTTCAAGATCTTTGTCTAATCTGAGGCGGTGTTCATCCATTTCAGCTTTTAGCTTATTTTCCAGAGTCATCAGTTGCTTTTGATGTTGCCGCCTCATTCGCTTATAGCCAGACATCTGTTCTCTAAGCTCAGAATCCTGCTCATGTTCTTGCATTTGCCTTGTAACCTAGACATACAATGGGCAATGGGAAAAAAAAAAAAAAAAGAAAATAATAAAGCATTTTTAGATCATTATACTATCATTTATCAGGTGATTAAGAGATTCCAACGTTAGCAGTTTCCAATTAAAATTTCTAGGACATCTTTCAAAAAAATAGACAAGCTGTTAAAATTTATATGGAGTACACCAAGAAGATCAAGGAAAACAGCATGGGAACAACAGCACATTCCTGTAGGCCCAGTGACTTGGGAGGCTGAGGTGGGAGCATTACTTGAGTCCAGGAATTCATGGCCAACCTAGGTGACATACAAGACCACACCTCAAAAAACAAAACTAGAAATAGATGTACTTATGTTAAGTGATTCTCTATTAACAATTCCTGCCTACCCTTCCATGGACTGTCTCCTCCACCATCACCCTCCTGCCATGCCATCCTGTCTTCAAGCCACCCAACTACAAACTGAAACCTCTACAAACTGTGAGCTAAAATGAATCTTCCTTTAACTTTGGGTGTCAAGTATTCTGTCTCAGCAATGAGAAAAGTAACTAAGAGACTCTCTGAATATCTTACTTGTAATAAATAGATTTACTGGGTTTAATAATATAAATCTAGTCCATGTTTGTGATTTATCAAGCCTATAACTTTAAAGTACCCTAATTAATTTAAGAAAAGCAAAATATGGGTAAAAGACTTCCTCAAGAACATTTACTACTGCTATGTATGTGGCATAGATAACTTTTCAGATAACTTCCATATCTTTTTTTAAAATCCTGTTATATATTCTGACAACTTATTTTTCCACATGATATCCTAATGAAATTTCTTTCTATCTATAACCCTTTGATCATGTTTTGGTACTACTTGTCTGACTGAACAATTACCAATGTCCTACTATAGAATGTTTGTAATAGACAAATAATCTAAATTTATTGTTATCTGGGAAATGAGAATAACATTTAGAACATAGTAAATAGGATTACTTGCCATTTCCAGCATGGCCCTCTTTCTGGTTATCTTCACAGAACATATTTCCTTACTGTCAATTCTTTTATATGGAAATGTCACTGCTCCTCTCTCCTTGTGCCTCGTAACCCCTAATGCCCAAACTATTTCTTTCAAAAAAAAAATGTTTATAACCTAATAAAAAGTATTAGGGGCTGCGGTTATAGCTCAGCAGCACAAGTGCCTGCCTTGGCAAGTGCTAGTTTATGAGTTCGATCCCCGGGACCAAAAAACAAAAAACAAAACAAAACAAAACAGAAGTATCTTGTAGCTTTTTTTTTTTTTTTTTTTTTTTTTTTGTGGCACTAGGGATCAAACTCACAACCTCATGCCTGCCAGACAGGCGCTTTAAGCCACTGAGCCAAACTCCCAGCCCTAGTTTTTTGAGGCAGGGTTGTACTATGTAGCTCAGGCTGGCCTTGTGCTCATGTTGTAGCCCAAGCTGGCCCTGAACCCACAACACTTATCCTAACTCAGTCTCCCGAGTGCTGGGATTAATCTTGTAGTTCTTGTGAGCACTGAATATATTCTGAACTATTAGTAATTTGTGTACAAGTCTTGAAGATATTACTAGTTTAATATTTCTCAGAGTGCTTTGAGTATCTTTCTCATACAGGTACCTAAATGTTGAATAAGTATCTGGCAAAATAAATTCCAAATTAAAAAAAAAAAATCAGATAAACTGCTGGGTTCAACACGAAAAACATTTTTTTCTACATTTAGGAAAGTACATACCAGTGATGCCGTCCTTATAGTTGCAAAATGTTCTCGGTTACGATAGTGTGATTTGTGACGAGATACTTGGGGTGGAGACTGTGGATCTGATGCTCTTGTTCTGGAGTCTCCTTCCTCTCTGTAATTTTCCTCCTCCTAAGCAAAAAAAAAAAAAAAAATCATGTAAGGTGCATAAGTACTTTGTTTGAACATTCTAGGAAATTAGAGTCTAAAGCCAATTTATTCAATAAATCTCACATGCATAATTTTAAAAAGAAAAAACAACAAAGGGGAAATGTCTTCTTGGGGGAGGGGGGGAACCGGGAATCAAACTCACAACCTTGCGCGTGCCAGACACTTAAGCCACTGAGCCAAACTCCCAGCCCTAGTTTTTTGAGACAGGGTCACACTATGTAGCTCAGGTCAGCCTTGAGCTCACGTTCTAGCCTCAAACTCACAATGCTCCTCCTACCTCTGCCTCCCGAGTGCTGGGATTAAAGGTGTGTGCCACCATGCCTGGCTCAAAATGTCATTATTTTATTTTCAACATAGTCACAATTATGAGAAATTATTTCCACAGTGCATGAAATAACAGATATGCAGGATAAGGAAATGTACATGGCTAGATTAATATCCTGCATATTACATGCAAAAGAGGAAAGCTTTGATGTAATTTAAAAATAAAGAGAATGACACATATACCCAATATTTTAAATAATACTAATAAAAATTAATTACTCAAAGGCTTTTAGGCTTCAGAAGAACTATAGCTTAAAACTATGTAAGATTTTTGCCATCTGTCCAAAATATGCAATAAAAAACTGGTTGCAAGAACTAAAGAATTGGGCTTGGATGTTTCTTAGTGCTTGCTTAACATGTTCAAGGACCGGGATTTGATTCCCAGCACCAAACAAGCAAACAGATTTGTGTTTTTCTTTGTTTAACTCAGTTCATCAACTGCAGAGGAAGTCAGTAAGTAGCAACCAACTGTAGAAATAATCTTTCTATGACTGACTTCATTGTCTTTGAATATAAAAATTAAAAGCAATTTTGCCCTGAATAATACTATTGCTTAACCATCCTTTTTTGGGGGGAAGATGGTACCAGGGATTGGATCCAGAACCTTGCATTTACCAGGCAAGTGTTCTCCAATTTTGCTATATCCCCATATCATTTTTAAGCCAGGGTCTCACTAAATTGCCCAGGCAGGCTTCAAACTTGTGATCTGCCTCCATCTCCCAATTCGCTTGGATTACAGATGCATTGCACTGCAATGGACATAAGAGATCTTTTTTTTCTTTCTTTCTTTTTTTTCTTTTTCTTTTTGAGACAGGGTCTCACTATGCAGTTCAGGCTGGCCTTGTGCTAACTCTGTAGCCCAGGCTGGTCTCCAACTTACAGCAATTCTTCTGCCTCAGCCTCCTGAGTGCTGGAATCACGGGCAAGCGGCATCATGCCCAGCATAACCATCATTCTTAATGTGTTAAAATACATACAATAAAGAATTTGCCATTCTAGTCACTTCAAGCTGTAGTAACTGAACTCTCAACATTGTGTACCTATCACCATTATTTCCAAAACTTTTCTACCACCCCAAATAGGAATTCTATCCATTAGCAATAACTTCCATTTTGCTCTCTGCTCAGTCCATGGTAGCCTCTCAATTACTTTCCATCCCTATTAATTTGCTTACTCTAGATATTCCATTTTAAGTTGAATTACACAATACTTGTCCTTTTATGTCTGGATTATGTCACTTAGTATGCTTTTGACATTCATCCATAGTGAAGCATATGTCAGAAGTTTATTCTTTTTCATAGTTGAATAATATCCTACTGGATGTATATATCACAATTTATTCATCCATCTTTTGGCGGATATTTGGGTTGTTTCCTTTTAGCCACTGTGCCTAACTTTTTAGATAATACTGCAAGCTATGAAGTTAAAAAGAAAGCATTTCTACTAATTGCTAAGAGGAATCACCTGACTTCAGTAATTTTTGTTAGAATTCAAAATTTTGAACTGAAAACTACAAAGAATAAGGTAACAAAAATCCATATTTCCTAAAGCCTACATTTATAATTTTCCACAATGACACTGAGTTTTACTTTAATGATATAAAAATAGATAAGTAAGTCACTTCACTTTTTGGTTTTTGGCAGTACTGGGGATTGAACCCAGAGCCTTTGCACTAAGTAATATCACTCCTCTTTTTTTTACTTTTTTTAAATTTTGAGGCAGAGTTTTGTTAGGTTGCTATCACAACTCTTTCTCTTACTCCCCAATAATAACCATCATCAATTTCCTATGTATCCTTCCTATTTTATAACGTTTTCCTTTTCTTTTTGGTACCAGAAATCAAAATCATGACCTTGCACTTGCCAGGCAGGCACTGTGCTGTTGAGGTGTATTTCCAGTCCTTAATATTTTATTTTCCAAAAACTTTAAAGAATAAACAATATTTCTTTTTTTAACATTTTAAATGATTCTATATTATTTTTGCAATTTTCAAAATGAGTTTTCCAAATATAAGTAGCAAATTATGAATTAATAAAACTACTGCTATTTTAAAAATATTCAAACTATCTGAAACTTCCAAGAAAACCTCTTTCTTTGGAATTACTCAGATGAGGAAGTTAATCAAAGTCAAAATTTTTTCATAGAAACTGAAATACTCACCGGTTTTAAATGGATGACAGAACTGTTGGACATCACTGTATGGTCTCCTTCCATCATATCTAGCTCACTCTTATCATCTGAGGCATCTGGAAGACTGTTAACACTACTGCTTTGGCTGCTGGCACTGATAGACATACTAGGAATAGACTGATTACTTCCAACACTATTCACCGTTCCTGTCCTGCCAACACCATGATCTTGCTCCTAAGGAAAAAGAGAGCTAGATTAAAATATCTATCTCTCTTCTAAAATCGTGATTAAAAGCATGTAGGTACACATACCACTTAGTATACAATTACTAGAAAGAAAGTTAGAGATCTTTTGGGAGAAATACCCTTTATGTGATGAGACCCACAAGTTTATCAAGTGTTTATTAATAGAAACACGAACAAAAATGATGAACAAGTAAATTTTAAAAAGAAGTTTTTTAAGCTGTTGAGAAAAAAAGCAATCAATCAGTTCTGGGTGATTTGTTACCCTCTACCCCCATGCTGAAAACAGAACTCAGGGCCTTATGCATACTTCTACCACTGGGCTACAATGCTTGCCTACCTGGAGGCAATTTCCAATGTACAGTATTTTCTCTAAACTGCTTGACATTTTTAGAAAAGCATTTCTACAACAAGTCTCATGGGGGTAGGCAGTTTGCCCATTTCTCAGTGACTCTATTGGCTAATGTAAACTCATTTAAAAAACCCTTTAAATAGTTCTTTTAGTTCTTATTCTTTAATGAAGGCTTTTACAAAGAAGATTCTTCTTTTTTCCTGAAAATAGTCTTCAGAGTTTATATCACCAAATATTTTATTGTTTGTTTTTGAGACAGTGTTTTACCATGTAGTCTAGGCTGGCCTCGAACTCACAACGCTCCTCCTGCCTCAGTCTCCCCAGTGCTGACATTACAGGCATGTGCCACCACACCTGGCTATTTTACTATTAATTCTTACCTACTCTCCTATAAATTAAGAATTATAAATTACATATATATTCAGCCATAATCATAAGGATGTTTCCTAAAGTAATCAGACAGCAGTAGGACTAGAGCACCAACATATTGGTTGTCTTACCATACCAAACTTCTGTAAGACATGCTGAAATTTAATAAATACAGACACATATATAACAGGACTGTTCTTATGGGTCCCTAATATATATATTTAAAATTTAACCAAAGAATTTTTTTTTGTCAGTACTGGGGATCGAACTCACAACCTTGAGCCTGCCAAGCAGGTGCTTAAGTCACTGAGTCAAACTCCCCGTTCTACTCTTTTCAAGGCAGGGTCGCACTATGTAGGTCAGGCCGACCTTGTTCACATTGTAGCCCAAGCTGGCCTCGAACTCACAATGCTCCACCTACCTCAGCCTCCCGAGTGCTGGGATAAAAGGCGTGCGCCACCACACCTGGCTAACCAGAGAATTTTATTAATTTCATAACTTTACTAAAATATTTCACATACGCAAAACTGTACAATTTTCTATCATGAGAACTAAAAAAATACCAAAACAAAAATATAACCTGTATTTTACAGTTTATCAATTATTTAGTGATATTAAAAAGCTAAGAAAAGTAACTATATATTGCTCATGGCATCAGAATACAAAATGATATCTCTTACTGGAAAGCAACAACAACAACAAAAATCAAGTATTGGAATCCTGAAAGGGGCAAAAAAAGAAAACAAAATATTTAGAGAAAAAAAAGGTATTCACACATAATACTTTACATATGTACTTCCTTGTGAGGCAGTTCTATAACACTTCTATTACAAATCTGTATTACCATTCTCCCTAAAAGGCAATGCAGCAACTTTACGGTTATGAATATGAACCCATGTGCCTCTACTATGCAATAAGTAAACTATTCTGAATTTTACTTTCCTCATCTGTAAAATGAATTGATTCCTTGTTTACTGATGATTTCACTCTGTAGGTCAAGGTGGCCTTGAACTATGTAGCCCCGGCTGGCCTGAAACTTACAGTGATCCTCCTACATTAGCCTCCCAAGTGCCACTATACCTGGTCTTTAATTAATACTTTAGAATCTTATAAATGGAATAAAATGCAGAACTAAAAAGAATCACATTTCCTCAATGACACAGTAGAATGCTTGGTAACTTTCTAATGACTTATGAGTGAATACAGTTAACTTTTAGAGACTATAACTTTCAAGTGCTTTCAAAACAGCATGTTCCATGGAACTGGATGATCAGTCAAAATGGTTCAATGACCAAGAAACATGAGATAAACTAGATTACCCTTTATCAAGCCAATGTGTACTATATAAAGTGGCTGAGTTTAGAGCATGCGACAGAGTATGAATGCCTTTTTTCTGAGATCTCATAGAACCAATGTTAAGAAAACAAAGCCTGGAAATTATTGATATAAAAAGTAAATACTTGGCAGGGAAAGTTGCACAACGAAATAAAGCTAATTCAAGATATGAATCATTTTAGGAATTACCTCTTCTTCTTCCTGTGCTTCTACTGTTGGTCCGTTATGTGCCTCCTGGAAAAGGAGTTTCTTCATTTTTCGATACTGCAGATTGTCCAGCTCTCTTACTGCATCTTTTGTCCTTTGAATAAGATCTATCAATACTGTTTCAGGGCGCTCCCGAAGAACAAACATGTGCTGGAGAGGGTAGAAGGCAGGATCAAAACTTCAAGTCAGGTTGAAATTTTTTTGTTCAATTAGTGCAAATGCACTCCTTCTCAGACTCTAGAATTACTATGCTATAATATATAATACATATAATCTGTAACTATCTAATTCTATATACTTATTATTTCTGATACTTAACAAAACTATCATTTGTAAACATCTACTCTGTGCATAGAAACAATCTTTGCATGTTTTATAAAACCTTATATTTAAAATTTTTGTTGACCAACAGAAAATACAGAGTTGAAATTATCAAAGGGCTGAAGTAAGTCTAATCAGAGCCTGTTGATAGTTTTACACATTCTAAGAACTGATGATCTCCAAGCTACATTTGATTTCAATAGGAGTATTTATTGACATGAATTAACTAATCCAAACTTAGACACTGTGGGTTCCTTTATATGCTGTATAAGCAAGACTACATAAAACACTAATGATGATTAATTGCCACTGTTATTAGTGATTTTTATCACTAAAATGTAATGAAACTTAACTTTATCGAATACAAGAAAGTAGAAAGAATAACTCCACTACTGGGATCATTACTGTTACTTTTTATTTTCTTCTTATACTGGAAATTAAATCCAGAGCCTAACCAGGCAGGCATTCCATCACCAAACTTGTTTAGTTTTTATCTTGTTTAGTTTTTATTAACATAATTCCTAGATATATTAAGGTTTTTATTGTTAGCATGAATGCCTACTTAATAAGGTTTTCATTTTTGAGACCTTGAATAAGCCCACTGCATAGAATTCTGTAAGCACTACTAAAACTCCATATTGCTCTTCTATATACTATGGTTTCTTTTTTTTTTTTTTTTGTGGCACCGGGGATTGAACTCACAACCTTGCACCTGTCAGACAGGCGCTTAAGTTACTGAGCCAAATTCCCAGCCCTGGTTTTTTTTTTTTTGAGGCAGGGTCGCACTGTGTAGCTCAGGCCGGCCTTGCACTCGAGTTGTAGCCCAAGGCGGCCTCGAACTCACAACGTTTCACCTACCTTAGCCCCCCGAGTGCTGGGATTAAAGACGTGTGCCACCATGCCCGGCTTATACTGTGGTTTCAATGTTATCAAGTATTTTAAATTTCTTTGCAGCTTTAATTTAGCTGATGTTTACCAGTGAAAATAAACTGAACTCTAAAATTATAAAATATTGGCATAAAAAGTTCACTTAAATTTTGTGAAAAATCAAAGACTACTTTGGGTTACAAAGTGACAGAATCAAATCATACTTGCTATTGCCCAATCTAGATAGTTTAATAATACATGAAATTCATTACTGGTATTAGTTGGATACTCAACTCTCAAATGAAGTAATTTTCTGAGAACAGAAAGCACACTAATCATATATTTAAATTTAGCAACCAAGTCTGTTGAAAATGAAATACAATTACCCAGTTTTCACAATAATTTTATTGTTAAGAACAAAGATTTCCAAGAAAGGAAACTTCTTTCTTTCTTTTTGATTTTTTTTTTTTTTTTTTTTTTTTTTTTTTTTTTTTTTTTTTTTTTTTGCGGCACCAGGGATTGAACTCACAACCTCGCGCCTGTCAGACAGGTGCTTAAGTCACTGAGCCAAACTCCCGGCCCTTTTCTTTCTTTTTGAGATAGTCTTGCTTTGTTGTACACCCTCCTAAGCAGCTGGGACTACAGGTGTTTGCCACTATACCCAGCTGGAACAGATTATATCCATTTTTTAACAGTTTATTATAATTTATGTATTTTTCTCCCATAAATTTTTATAATCTTATATATTTCTTTCATAGTATATTAACATTAGGCACATCAATATACAAGGTACGGCAGATGAAATAAATTAGATCTAAGCGGGGTGTGGTGGCACACACCTGTACTCCCAGCACTGTGGGAAGCTGAGGCAGGGAGACTGTAAATTTAAACCCAGGCTGAACAATTAGTGAGACCTTATCTCAAAATTTTAAAAAAGTAAGATAAAAAGGGTTGGGGATGTAACTCAGTGTGAACATCCTGGGATCAATCCCCAGTAATACACACACACCCGCACACACACACACATCCATAGTTAATCTATTTTTAACACATTTTGAAATAAGACTGTTTTATAGGAATTAAAATTTATAGGAGCTGGGAATATAGCTCAATGGCAGAGCATCCAACTAGTATACAGAAGGCCCTGTGTTTGATCCCCAGTATCATACACAAACATGCATGTGCACACACGCACATACATACTTTATAACTCACAAATATAGTCTTGCAGATGTCAGTATCTAGGACACTCCAGTGGTATAATCAGTTACCACATGGTGCATATATAAGTATCTAGCCATTTGGTACTATTCTGAATATTTAATTATATACTTTAGTTAAACATGAGAAAAGCAGCTAAGTGGTTAATCTATTTTATTGAAAAACAACAAAAAACTTAGCATCTAAGTAAAGTTTCCAAGGCTGAATACATGAGTCAGTGATACAGCGCTTGCTTACATCACCAGCACAGAGAGAGAGAAATATAAAGGGGCGGCAGGGGAGGACAAAAAGAAATAGGAAAAAAACGTTTGTAGAGAACACAGTATAAGAAAATCAGTTTAGTGTGCTGGGGTGTGGCTTGGTGTAGAGTACTTGGCTAGTATGTATGGAGGCCCTGGGTTTGATCTCTAGCACTTAGTAAAAATTATCACAGTATAGGTATCACCCTGATTCAGAATCAAAGAATAATAAAATACATTGTATAAAATCACTTATCAAGGGTAAAAACAGACTTAAAGAGTATTGTAAAACTGACCTTTAAAAGTTCCTCTGATGTTGGACGATCCTGAGGGATTTTCTGGAGGCAAGAATCTACAAAGTTGCGAAAATAATCAGACCTATTGTAAAGGAAAGTATCAAGTGAACATATTGCTATTTCCTTTAAAAACACAAACACACACACACAAATCAAGGTATGTGCTCATTACTGGTGGGAGAGGGACTGGAAAAGGCATGGTAAAAAAAAGGCAAAGATTATATACTTTCATACAAATCTGTGCATCAGTGTGTTCACGCTGTTCTGTTTTTTTGCCATAAGAGCACACAACATAGCTTCTCTCTAGAGGGTACAGGGTTCAAGATAGCATTTTAAAAGCAGAGACTAAGCCCTAAACCAGCCGTAGCCTTGGTCTTGGAATTCCCAGACTCTAGAACTGTGAGAAATAAATGTCTGCCTTTATATATTATCCAGTCTCAGGTATTTTATTATAGATAACAAGAGTAAGATGTATCATAGTAGTAAACTGCCAAAAGATTCCTTTACATATCTCTACATAACTTGCAGACTTATAAATGTTCCCCAATTATGTAATCTTTAAAACAATAAAGTATCCTTATTTTCTGTATCTATTTGTGAATTTTAAAACATTGATTAAATATCTCAGATACTGCCCTAGAATGTTACAAATGCTAAGGACACCTAAGGAATTAATTTTGTGTGATAATTTTGTGTGTGTGTGTGTGTGTTTGAGATAAGGTCTCACTATGCAGTACAGGCTGGCCTTGAGCTCATGTTGTAGCCCAGGCTGGTCTCCAATTTGCAACAATCCTTCTGCCTCAGCCACCTGAGTGCTGGGATTACAGGCATGTGCCACCAAACTCAGTTTTGTGATTATTTTTTACCACTGATCAAAATCCTAGTTTTCTAAAATTGTCAATCTTTTCTCCATAAACTTCTTCATATGAATTTGAACTTAATTTTAGCATGGTGGTGCATGCCTATAATCTCAGCACTCTGGGATCCTAAGGCAGGAGAACCACAAGTTTGAGCCTCATTTGGGCAACTTAGTAACTTAACAAGATCCTGTCTCAAAACTTAAAAAAATCTTTTCAAACGAATGGGCATTAGGCTCAGTGTAAAGGCCCTGGCTCAATCCTCAGTATCGCACATACACACACCACCACCACCACCACCATGACCAACAACAACAACGCAAAATAATAGAAAGATTAGCACAGCAATGCAAATAATATCATAACTAGAATGATCCCAAAGTTTTAAAAAACTTATCTGGCAATTTTGACGGTCAAATCTTTTTTCCTGGGATTTATATCATATAAATTATAAACCACTCTTCAGTCAAGTATCACTACCATTACACAATATTAATGTTAAAATATGGCATTGGTGTATGATTAGGGTTGTATGTATTCCAAAAGTTCAAAAGAAAAGATACTTTTTTTTTTTTTTTGGAGACAAAAAGTCCCGCTATGTAGTTCAGGTTGGCTAGGACTCACTGTGTAGTCTAGGCTGGTCTCAAACTCGAAGCAACCCTGCTGCGTTAGCCTGTCGAGCACTGGGATTAAAGTGTGTGCCACCATGCCTGACTATAAACCTATTTTAGTATTTCTTGAGGTTATACATTTTACCTAAACAACAGATTACAAAAAAACATTTCATATATACAATGTCACACAATCTGTCTCAGTAATACTTACCATTCATTAGACTGTAGTGTAGGGGATTCATTTTGGGCTATGTGATATAAGGCACTCATTGCATTCATATTAAATAAAGGAGGCTTCCTTTCCGCTGTAAAAAAGGAAACTTCCTATTAAAACGTGCATATTATAAAGGAGTACTCAAATACTGTCAAGCTTACAAACATGAAATTGTTTCTGCTTCCCTGTTATCCTTTGATAGCTCTAAGTTTTGTAATGATAGTCACTTTGCATTCCTGATATTGGAAATTAGTGTTTTGTCTTTAGCAAAAGGTTTACCAACTTTACTGATCATCTTTACTGATTTTCTCTTTCATTCAACTGATTTTTGTTTGAATCTTTGTAATTATCCTCTTCCTTCTGCTCAACATTGGATTTAATTTACTCCTTTTACTAGTTTCTTTTTATTCCCTTTGGGTTTTGTTGTTGTTGTTGTGTTTTTGTTTTTGAAACAGGGTTTCTCCATGTAGCCCAGGTTCGCCTTGTCACTCACTCACTGCCTTATCCTCTTGCCTCAGCCCCCCAAGTGCGGATATTACAGGCATGTGCCACTATGCCTGGCTCCTTTTTCTAGTTTCTTTTCTTTTTTATTTTTTATTTTTATTTATTTATTTTTTTTTTTGCGGCACCGGGGATTGAACTCACAACCTCACGCCTGCCAGGGCAGGCGCTTAAGGCACTGAGTCAAACTCCCGGCCCTGGTTTTTTGAGGCAGGGTCACACTATGTAGCTCAGGCCGGCCTTGCGCTCGCGTTGTAGCCCAAGCGGGCCTCGAACTCACAACGCTCCGCCTACCTCAGCCTACCTGCTGGGATTAAAGGCGTGTGCCACCACGCCCGGCTACTTTTTTTTTTTTTAGACAGTGTCTCACTTTGCAATTCAGGCTGGCCTTGAACTCACTTTGTAGCCTAGGCTGGCCTCAAACTCGCACCAATCCCTGTGCCTCAGCCCCCCAAGGGCTGAGATTACAGGCATGCACCACTATGCCCTGGAATCCTTTTTCTAGTTTCTGAAAGAGAAAGTTGAAATCATGACTTGGATGATTTTGAAGTAATCAGGACTCTTGAACGTCCCTCAGCTTAGGCTTGCCTGATTTTTCCTATTAGATTTCAGGTATCTTGTACCTCTTTGGCAGAATACCACAGAAGTAACGTAATATTTTGCTAACGATATCACATGAGGTAGCACATGATTTCGAGTGGTCATATTATTGTGTTCACTTTGCTCACTTCATTAAGACTGCATTTGGCAGACTTCTTCATGGTAAAGTTTCTCTTTTCTCCTTTTGTACTTAATAGGCATTTTGTCAGAAGGTATTCTGAATTTATATAAATATCTTTTTTGCATAAAACTTTAATTAATGAATATTTCTATTTTATTTAATAAGTTATAATCTATCATTTATCATATTGAAATTGTCTCATATTTGAGCACAGAGAACCTTTTTGATGTTGGTTTGTCTTTTGGCCATACCTTCATCATTCTGGGCCATGACAGTATTCCAAAATCAACTTGTATTTTCCTACCCCAGACACCTGATCAACCAAGGAGTCATAATACCAGGTGTGCTCACTGTTACTCGGATGTCACTACTCTCAGAGCCTCTCATTGGACAGAGTTAGAAAACATGTGCATATATATATATTGTATACATAATTTGTCTACACAGATGCACATAAATCATCTATATTTCTGTATTTATTGAAAACAAGTTCACTGTATCTTGAATTTCAACCTGAAACACAGTGATTATTCTAGTTTTCTCTTTCTATATTTATAAAACTCTCCTCTGACAATAAACAATCTTTTGTTATCCTTAACATGTTATTTAATAAAACTCTTCCCCATCAAGTTCCCACTTTTACTAGTTTCTCTTCTATCGCTTCTCGGCCTTTTGGCTAAGATCAAGTGTACTAGTTTCTCTTCTGAGCAGACATCCTCATTTTCCTGTTTCAATTCTAAATCCCTATTCCATTTCACCATATAGTGTGAATGCCTTCTTCACCTACTCAGTTTCTGACACTCCACTCAAACCAGGTGACATCTCTACAGCCAAGGCATACACGTCATGAGGGAAACTCTCTTTATTTTTATTAAACATTTCTATTGTGTTAGGATGCTCCTATATGAGCTGCTTCTTTAGACTCTCACTCTATATAATGGGATGCTCCCCTTGGGGGGTCAACTCCTTACCCTTCTCAGGCTCTGATAACTCATAGTGAATCACTTCCATGTATCACCTTACTAGGCCCAGAGTCTTCACATCTGACAGCCACCCGCATAGATATATTCATCGGTTTCTCACTCCATACACCAGCTATGGGAACTCTTTACATACTCCTTTGATTCTATTACCCACTCTGAGTTACCTCGGCTCAACATCTGTCATGGATACTGTAATGGTTAATCTTGTTAACTTGATTAGATTGAAAAATACCTAGTAAAAAAGCACAGTTGTTGAGGGTTTCTATGAAGGCATTTACAGAGAGATTGGCATGTGACACAGCAAACTGAAGGGAGACCTCCCCTTAATGTGGACAGTACTATCCAACAGGCTGGGCCCCAATGGAACTAAAGTAAAAACAGAAAGCCTGACAGTACATGGTTGCTCTCATGTTCTTTGTTCTTCCTGGCCAACATGAGGTAAATATCTTAGCTCTACCACACATTTCCACCATGATATATTACTGTCTCATTACAGACCCAGAAACAATGGCTCCAGTCAATTATGTACTGAAATCTCTCCAACTGTGAGCCAAAATAAACCTTTCTTTCTTTAAGATGTTATTATCATAGTTGTTTTATCCCAATGACAGAAAGCTGACTAATGCTAGTATCTACCTACTCTGTCCCACCCAGTAGCTATAAAATTGAATAGTGTAAGGAAGAGGAAAGGATTACTAAAGAAATTCTGAATGAATAAATAAATAATCTCTTTCTAAGATAATTATTATGGTCTTTAATTCAGCGGATTCAATTGATATCTTCTATCTCAAAATCTTATAATCTACTAATAAATTTAAATTTCATTTAAACTAAATTTATTTTATAAAAAGTGGGCCAGGGATATAGCTCAGCAGCACAGCGCCTGCCTGGCAAACACAAGATCATGAGTTCGATCCCTGGTACCAAACTGCACCCCAAAAAGTTACAGAGTTCCTATTCTTTATTATCTTGTATACACTATTTCTGAAATGTCTCTGCCCTTAAATGGAGTGCTTCTACAAAATACCACCCAAACTGAAGAGGAAATGAGTTGAAACTGAGATAGAAAAACCACAAGGTCCAAAAACCTAATTTCACAAAAACAATATTCAGTAAAAACATTACAGAGAAGAGTCCATATTATGTATGCTCATACAGTAGAATAATCATAAAAGGTAAGGTAAATAAGTTCAAATTTCACCACTTTCCCATAACTCTCAATGGAAAAAGTGAGTTTATATTTGCTTGAGACAAGTTGACAATAAATTCAGTAACAGTTCACTTACCCACCTTATTTACTAAGTTATAATGGTCCACAGTTTTTAGCATATTTCCAGTTAGGAGCAACAAAACAAGATGTATATATACAATGAAACTGCTAAAAGAGTTGAGTCCAATCTCTTTTCCCAACTGCAAGCACAAATGCATTGATTTTGATTTTTTTTTTTTTTTTTTTGAGACAGGATCTCACTATGCAGTTCAGGCTGGTCTTGAGCTTACTTTGTAGCTCAGGATGATCTTGAACTCACAACGATCCCCCTGCCTCAGCCTCCCAAGTGCTGGGATTACAGGGGTGCACCACCATGCCCAGCTGTTGATTTTTTTTTCTTTGGTATTAATTTTTTTACCTATCACCATGGTACCCCCCCTTGAATAAAGTCTGCCTTACTATCTTAAAAGAAAAAAAAAATCAAACTGTTACAATATAATATGCAGCCTGACATTTAATATTCATACCTAACTTAAAGTAACAACTACCATAGGTAGACGTAATTCATGAATGCTTTAGAGTCCTTTTACAGAGGATAAAACTCAAAATGATAGGTAGAGTTTAAGCATTTAACAAGTACTCATTAATGTCAGACATAGATAGCTCAAACTTAAAACCACAGCGGAAAATTATCTAAGACTTAATTCAACAGCAAATATAATATAATAAAGAATAGTCCTTACCAAGTTCAATACATGTTATTCCAAGAGACCATACATCAACTTTGCCATCATACTGTCCTTCATCCATGGCTAAAATTACTTCTGGGGCCATCCTAAAACATAAAATGTTCATTTCAATTAAAGTTTTTAAAAACTATGCTATTCTTTGAGAATGTAAGGATCAGCTACACAGAGGACATGGGTTTGAATTTTATCCAACATGCGTGGACATAAGAATTTTATAATTAGACACAACTACGTTAGAGATTGTGAGGTAAATATTTAGTAATGCATATGAAGTGTTAGATTCATTCTCAATATTGTCATGATCATGTAACAGCATCCCAAAAGGAGGAGGAACTCCAGAGCAAGGTTGCATTCTGCATCTGTTCAAATCTGCAGATTCCAATATTACATATCTTTAGGCCAGTGGTTCACAAACACTGGTTTCAGGATTTTATTATAAAAGTCTAATTTTTGTTTGAAAGATTGAATTTTACCATTGGCAACAAATGTTGTCAGTTATTCTTGAACTGACAACCTCACTTGAATTACCTGAGAAATTCTGCCATAATAACTAAGACCAAATAAACATAATTTATATGTATCTCTCAGAGAAAAAAAAGATATTAAATGATAGGAGTGGTTAAGGCAGCTCACCACTCAAACAATCACACAGGCCGGGCGTGGTGGCACACGCCTTTAATCCCAGCACTCGGGAGGCTGAGGTAGGTGGAGCGTTGTGAGTTCGAGGCCTGCTTGGGCTACAACGCGAGCGCAAGGCCGGCCTGAGCTACATAGTGTGACCCTGCCTCAAAAAACCAGGGCTGGGAGTTTGGGTCAGTGGCTTAAGCGCCTGCCCTGGCAGGCGCGAGGCTGTGAGTTCAATCCCCGGTGCCGCAAAAAAAAAAAAAAAAAAAAAAAATCACACAGTTATCAATCTTATGGGTATATTAGTTATAAATTCAAACCCCAATTCATGTCTACAACTAGAATGTAACACTCTCAATGGTACTTTACACTTCATTTGTGCTTGGTGCTAAGCATAGATGAACACCTTTATAAGAGTTGTAACTGCTTCAATAAGATTAACAGCCATGCTAAATATATGTGTATAAAGCTGTATGAACTCAATTCTTGTGTTCTAAATACATTATATAAAAATAACAAGTATGTCAATAAGGAAAACCTTTAATTGCCCATAACTTGATGTTTCACAAGTTCCCTTCCTCCCTTCCTTCTTTTTTTCTTTTATGTCTTTTTCACCCCCTTTGGGACAGGGTCTTGTTGTGTAGTTTAGGCCAGCCTTGAACTCACTACATAGCCTGGGTTGGCCTTGAACATGTGGCAATCCTCCTGCCTCAGCCTCCTGAGTTGCTGGGATTACAGGTGTGCTCCACCGAGCCTGGCTTCACAAGTTTTCTTTAAAGTGTTGAATTAAGTTTAAGAAGTTGCTGACTTAAGTAAAAGTTAAAGAAGTAACTTGTGTTTTTAATGAAGGTCTTTCTAGGGCATCTTTAATATCTCATATACATCACAAATTTCTAAACAGGGAAATCATTAAGCATTACTGCATCACAGAATTCATTTTTATAGAGAAATGAGAAGTATATAAATAAACTAGGTTCTACAAAAAAAATTCTTGGTCATTATGAGCTTATATTTTCCAACTCATATATCTCCTAGAATTTACAAAAATTTTTATCCCCTTGCACATTTGGGGGTTATCTACATTTTGTAAATGTAATAGTTGAGAAGGTTGCACAGAACATACAAATATTGTATATTGTACATGTGCTTTAAATATATTTAAAACTTGGAGCTGCAGAATTAGTGCACTCAATTTATTAAAAACACTGCCACATAACCTAGTTAGCAAAGCTAATGTTTAGGCCATATAAATCAGACAAATCAGAAGGACTTTAGGTCAGGAAAAGTCTGACTTCATTTTTCTTTCTTTTGGTACTGGGGATCGAACTTACGACCTTGCGCTTGTCAGGCAGGCGCTTGTGCTGCTGAGCTAAATCCCCAGCTCTGACTTTATTTTTCAACACAATTAAACATATTCATGTGTCCCCACAACGATCAACTTTGGACAGAATTTTATACTAGGGGAAATACAAAAAAGAGGAGTTACGGAGAGAAAAAGAAAAAAATGAATTAAAAGGGAAGGGAAGAAGGATACCAGAAAGGCATAGAAAAAGAAAAAAATGAATTAAAAAAGAAGGGAAGAAGAATAACAGAAAGGCATAGGACCTTGCCATCGTTCAATATTTCCTCACAGACGCTAGCTAGACATTCTCAAAATGTATCTCCAGTATACTTCTGAAGTTTTGACACTCTAGAGACAACACTGTAATATTCAGGATGGGTAAGAAAGCTGTCTTTTATAAGGGAAATTTGAAAGGCAAATAGAAAAGAAGATGCAATAGGCTTAATGTACCACTCTTAGTATATATAAGAGAGGATACATACAGGAGTTAAAGATCTGAAAAGTAACTCCTTTCTAACTTCGGTTGACAGATACATATTGAATTGTTCACAGATGAAATTAGATGATGCCTAAGATTTCCTTCAAAATGACCAAGGTGGGAAGAAATGAGAGTCCATAAAGCAGGCCTGGCTATGTGGTAATGTTATTGGGCTGGGTAACTGGCACATATGAAATCATCAGACTTAAGTCAACTTCTATGTATATTTGAAATTCTCTACACTAAAAAATCAAAAGAAAAAACCGGAAAAAATCCAAGTCAGTTACCAGTCTTTAAGTATTCAGCTGGAAGATGAATGATACTTAGTAAATTTAAAGTTAAAGGAAACACAAATTTACCATTTAGCATGTCTATCTCCTCCCATTGAACGTTACTGAGTCTTTTCACTCCCACAATATATGATGCAAAAAATAATATAAAAGCAAACAAGGTAGGGATAAAATGAAATAGAAATGAAAAGATGAAAAGAAAAAGAAGAAAACAAAAAAAGAAAAAAGGAGATGCAAAGACAGCACTCTAAATCGACATTTAAAGCTAATTATTTAAAGCAAAAATATCCAGAGTGGTATCATATTTTCAGAAAAAAGAAAAGACATCTGAAAAAAGCATAACAACACACTGCCTTTTTCAATTATGAGGATCAATATTAGGACTATTCTTACCAATATGGTGTTCCCACAAAAGAATTGGCAGGGGATGCCATGGAAGCAGATCCAAAGTCAGCAAGTTTCACTTGGCCTGGTTCTGTCAGAAGGATATTTCCTGCTTTGATATCTCTGGGTTTAAGGAAAACAGAAAATTATTTCTTTTTCCTTCATTAGATTGTGTTTAAAATGATAAAAATCAATTAAGAATGTTTAAGATAAATATGGAGAAATATAACAAAAATGCAGAAATCAAATAAATATATAGTACCAATTTTCTAAAAGAGAAGACAAATAGTTTAAAAAGACAGAAAAATCAGCAGCCATATAGTCTATATTTGAGTTTCTATTTATTGATACAAACAGTGGCTTTCAAAATAGAATTTATGTAATCAGCTCACAATCCCTTTATGGATGATGTATAAGTATGATCACCCCAATTTAACCTCTAAACATTTTTTTTCTTTTTTCTTTCTGGAAAAAAAGGATTACTAACACCATTTTCAAACTTTAGCATAGTTCTTCTAAATATGAAAACTATTTTATGGAAAATGATCTCAGATTTATTTTCAAACTCACTTCCTAGAAACAGTAAACAACCAAAGTAAGAAAGTTACAGATTCTTATATAATGGAATTGCATATTCAATGAGCACTATAACATACTCTTAACTTTTCAAATTCGAGGAAGAAAAAATAAATTTCTAAGCATTTGTTAATTCTTATCGAAGTATTTCAGTGCATACAATATTACATAAATCTATTTTCCTTCATTTATTTTTTAAAAATGGAAAGTATAATTTTTTTTTGTTTTGTTTTTTTGTTTTGTTTTTTGTGGCACCGGGGATTGAACTCACAACCTCACGCCTGCCAGGCAGGCGCTTAAGTCACTGAGCCAAACTCCCAGCCCTGAAAGTACAATGCTTTTATTTTTACTTTGGGGTTTATTTTTAGGGGATGCTGAGGACTAAAATTTGGGTATTGTACACAGAGAGGTACTTTGCAGAATATCCTATGTTTTAATTCCAAATTTACTACTCATTCACTTGCAACTATTAGATTTATCTTGGACTTTACAAACTTCATCTAAAAAAATGATAACCTATTTAACTCATAATGATCCCATTAAACAGTTTAATATGTATTGTCTAGTTCACATGTATAATTTTAAAATGCTAGTTTCTAAAAGAGTTAAAACCAATTAAAAATACATAATAAAGTAGTATTTTAACTTTATGGTTAATATCCATTACCAAGGCTTGCTAAGGATTAACGCTCAAAATGTAGTCTTCAACATGAGCGCAAGCCCGGCCTGAACTACATAGAGCAATCTGGCCTCAAAAAACTAGGGCCGAGAGTTTGGCTCAGTGGTTCAAGCGCCTGCCTGGCAGGCACAAGGTTGTGAGTTCGATCCCCAGTGCCACAAAAAAAAAACCATAGTCTTTGTTCATGTCATGGAATCAAAGAAGCAAATTTGCAATTATCAGTCACCAGGAAAATGAAGGATTTGTTAAATTCTATCTCTAATCTATTAGGCTTTACAACCTTTAGGAAATTATGTCACAAATTTGGGCATCAGTTTCTTCACCTATAAAATGAGAAAGACAGACTATATAATGCCTAACTTGTTTTCCAGTCTACAATTTAAATGATTCTTAACTAAAATTCTACCACAAACCCACAAAATGGATATTCTTTAGAAGGTCCAGTGATACAGGTAGACAAATATAAAAATTATCCTGAACAGAGACCAAGTGTATTACTATATTCTTTTAAAAACATGGACAATAAAAAAAAATTAGTTTATATAATTATGTTTGGATAAAAACAACAAAAATTTCAGGGTTACTAAATTTCAGGGCTGACAAATACAACATGCCATTTGCTTGTCTATATCATTTTCAAAGTACTTACCTATGGATCATTGTATGAGAATGTAAGTAGGCTAATCCCTGGAGAGCACCATGTGTTATTGCTGCTATTTCCACTTCTTGTAGTGGTTTTTTGTGAACTTAAAATAAGAATTTATTTAAAGATAATTATTACCTAGAACATTTTGTTTAAAAAATATACATATCTGATATATGAATAATTTTTAAAAACACATTTAACAAGAATAGATTTGTCTCCTACAATGATAAAACAAGGCTACTGAACTTCATAACTAGTACAAAATTATGCTGGTGGTTAAATGTAATTCTCAACCAATTTCCTTCTTAGCTAACCTTTCTTTCTGTTTTCTTTTCTTTTTTGTGGAGACAGGGTCTCACTATGTGGTTCAGAATGCCCTTCAACTTGCAATTCTCCTATCTGCCTCAGATTCCTAAATGTTAAGATTATAGGCATGTGCTACTCCACCAGTCATGAGCTACCAATATTGAACAATTATTTGGTAATCATGAGAACAAAATTAGTTCTTCCATTATTCACACTTCTCTTTGTTTTGAACAGAAGGAGCAGATCAAGATGTATGCCAAAGAATCCAGAAAAACGCTGGAGAAGTTACAATGAAAGAAAACTTGCATATTTTATACAACCATGTAAGATTTGTAAGAATAGCATATATTGTACTGTACCAAGATGCTGAGAAAAGCTAAGCATTGTACTTTTCCTAGAAAGTTTTCATGTTTCTTTAGTGTTAACATTGTTTAAATAATCTAACTGAATTATCATTTTATTCTGTTAATATTCTTTTTTTTTTTCTTTAATAATCAAAGGAAACCTACCTTCTAGTAAATCCGAAGCAGATCCCAAACAATATTCCATTACAAGCTATGGGAAAAAAATTATGGAAACATTAAAATACAAACAAGTACTCTATTTGAGATAAAATTAATTTACCTAGGAGGTCAAAAAGAGTCTGCAATTAAAAAAAAAACTCCAGTCATCACCTGCCTTAAAAATTAGTTATATATTTAGTAATTAGTTAAACTTATGTATTCGATAAGCCAAGGACACATTTATCTTTTAATGTCAACATGTAATAATTTCTATAAGCTATGAATTTCATTACTAACATATGTATATAGTATATACACACACATACAACTGTTACTATTAAACTTCAAAGTTGTTAGGAGGTAGAAAACTAAACCGGAACTGTATATTTAAGGTTTAATGGTAACAACTTAAGTGGTTGCTTCTCTCCTTCCTTTTTTGTCTTCTAGATTCTCACTACGTTGCATGTTGCTCAGGCTGGCTTTGAACTCCTGGGTCCAAATGATCCTCCTGCGTCGGCCTCTCAAAATAACTGCTATACAGGCATGCACCATCACTCCTAACTTTAAATGTTTCCTTTAAAGCAAATACAGAGCACCACCTCTGTGCCAGATGTTTTATATATAAATATATTAGCCATTGTAATCCTCATGACAACCTTAGAAGTTATCCCCCATTATTATCCTTGTTTTACAGATGGAGAAAATTAAGAGACACAAAGTTAACCTGCCTAATACCACTGCTTTTTCTTTAAAAATATCCTTAATTTTAGGAGTGATTACCACCAAAATCAAATTAAGTAAAAATCCCCCAGATACTACCAATCTAAATCTAAGCCAACTATATAAAAATGAAAATTAGCTGGGCTTTATTATTCAAATAAGGAATAATTCCTGTTCAAAGGAAACTTCATTTTTCTCTTTAAAAATATAGTTACTATGTATGTACAGTACCACTGCAGAATAACTGCCATATTGACTCAATATGCAAAAGCACGGTAAAATTAATTTCTAGCCAGGCATGGTGGTACACACCTTTAATCCCAGTACTCAGAAGGCTGAGGCAGGAGGATTGCTGCAAGTTCAAGATCAGCCTGGGCTACAAAGTGAGCCCAAGGCCAGCCTGAACCACATAGCAAGACCCTGTCTCGAAAAGACCCTGCCCCAAAATTTCTAGTTCTTTTCCAGCAGATGGCAGCTGAGAAAGGAGGATCACTGTGAGTTTAAGGCCAGCCTGAGCTATGAAGTAAATTCAAGGACTGTCTGAACTGCTTAGTAAGATCCCATTTCAAAATGACAAAAAAGGGGCTCAGTATATAGCTCAGCAGCACAGCGCCTGACTGACAAGCACAAAGTCCTGAGTTTGATCCCCTACACCCCACCCCCAAAAATCTCTAGTTCTTTTAAGAAAGTATCTCAATTTTCTACATTTAGTAATATTCAGCTAAGGAATCATGATCAGTTCAAACTACCAAGATACTTCTGGTTAAATGATTTATATCCATTTATGTTAAAAAGATACGTTAACTTTCATTTTCAAGCAGTAAGACTGCTTTTACAATGTCTGGAAGGTACCACTGACAGTATCAGAGGACATTTTACCATTTATATGCAGGTCAACAGAATTCTAGAGAAAATCTGCAGCAGACTTGCAAAAGTTCTAGTACCTCTTTTTGCCTGTGAGGTCTAGGATGCTAGAAGAATGCTACATTTTCTCTCTTAGGATGAATTAACATTTCAAGTGTTTCTGCATGCCTCTGAACAAGTAGTTTTAGACATTTTGAATTCATTCATTTTATACCAAAACTGATTAAAATTGAAACAAGGAGGAAAAAGATACCAACCCATGCTGTGTGTTCACGTAAATAGCAGCCTTTGTATTCTATACTGTTAGGATGCTTTATTCTTTGTAGAAATCTCACTTCCTTAATAATATCTTGCCATTTCTGTGGGGAAATAAAAAGGAATAAGGGAAAGAATTATGAATAGCTGGTTTTCCTTAGAAAGTTATAGAAGAAAGCAATTACTGGATTGGGTTAACAAGAACATACAACTTTGTTGACTTAAAATTTTTATTTATTTTTATTTATTTTTTTTTTGCGGCATCGGGGTTCGAACTTACAACCTTGCACCTGACAGATAGGCGCTTAAGCCACTGAGTCAAACTCCCAGCCCTAGTTTTTTGAGGCAGGGTCGCACTATGTAGCTCAGGCTGATCTTGCGCTCACATTGTAGCCCAGGCCAGGCCTTGAACTCACAACGCTCCTCCTACCTCAGCCTCCCGAGTGCTGGGATTAAAGGTGTGTGCCACCACGCCGGGCTTGACTTAAAATTTTTAGATGAAATATCAGAACAAAAAATTTAAGAGAATTGATTCATATAGTTTATAACTCAATTATATAATTTCATTCAAGGTAGGACAAATTTTAGCTTTATAAAATTTATGATTAATGAGTCTTATTAAAATTGTACAGGCATACACCATCAAACATAAACATACTTTGTTAGTGATATCTCTTTATTGATAGCCTTAGAGCCCTAATTCATATGCCATGAAGTTCATTTTATTGTATTTTTGGCTTATTTCATCTATCAAATGTTACAGTTAGTTTGTCTTTTATTTTTAATTCAAATGAAGTAATTTCTCCGAAAGTTAAGTTTCTAAATGCAAACTCTATAAATTGCTAGTAGAATAGGTAGTTATTATCTAAAGCACATTCACAGAAGCAATATAGTTAAGAGTAAGGAAAGTAATGTAAGAAAAATTTTTAAATGTTTTGTACTAGATTCAAGAGCCTATACCTCTGACGTTATTTCACAAATCCTCAAACATGTCAAAACATGTTCATAGTGTTTTATACAAAATGTGTAAGATATATTATAAAATGCTAAATTCACAAAATCTGTTCTACTGGGTTTTAAATTTCAAATTTGAATACTCTGAGAGGCAAAGTTTTAAGAAAAATTGTTATCTACATTAAAAAAATTCAAGGAAGATACTAATATTAGATGCTAAAGATGATGCTGTAAACATGTTTTGTTCTAGGTGTAACTGACCAATTAAGACCTTCCAAACAGTATAATCAATAGCCTGATGAAAACTAATCCTAAAGTTGTTTATACAACAGTGAATAAATTTAAACTTACAAGAAATATTACGAATTTTAGAATATTAAAATGATGGAAAAATTATATAATCGTGATGGCATTATCATACCCATAGTATAATCATCACAAGAACAAGTATCAATATAAAATAAATTTAAAAACTAGGAAAATAAAATATTTAAAATAAAAGCACCAATTCCACTCTGAACATACACTCAAAAGAACTGAAAGCAGGAACTCACAGAAATACTTGTACAGCTGTATTCACAGCATCATTATTCAGAACAGCCACCCAAATACACATTTATACATGAATACAAATGTGAGGTATGAGTGTATGAATGGATCGAAAAGTCTATCATATGCTATAACATGTATGAAACTTTGAGGACATTAAATTATATGATATAAGCCAGTCCCAAAAGGACAAATATTGAATGCTTCTACTTATATGAAGTACCTAAAGTAGTCAAATTCATAACAGAAACAAAGTAGAATGGTGGTTGCTAGGGGGTGGGAAATTTTTTTTAAAGAGTATAGAGTTTTAGTTCTGTGAGATGAAAAGCATTCTGGTAAAGGATGGTGGTAACAGTGACAAAAAAAAAGTCAGTGTACTTAATGCTACTGTACTGTATACTTAAAAATGGTTAAAAGATAGTAAATTTTTTTGTATTTTACCATAATTAAAAATGAAAAAATAGCCGGGCGTGGTGGCGCATGCCTTTAATCCCAGCACTCGGGAGGCTGAGGTAGGCGGAGCATTGTGAGTTCGAGGCCAGCTTGGGCTATAACGTGAGTGCAAGGCCGGTCTGAGCTACATAGTGTGACCCTGCCTCAAAAACACCAGGGCCGGGAGTTTGGCTCAGTGGCTTCAGCGCCTGTTTGGCAGGCGCCAGGTTGCAAGTTCAATCCCCGGTGCTGCAAAAAAAATAAATAAATAAATAAAAATGAAAAAATAAAGACTGTCAGAATCCCAGATTTAACAAGTAGACTGCATTTTATAAATAAATTTATGTACTTAAACAGAATAAATATAACCTAAAAGGAGTCAGAATCAAACTACAATGTAGCATTGAATTCATTTTTTGGTTTTTGTTTATTTATTTCTTGGTACCAAGGATCAAACTCATGATCTCACACTTCAGGCAAATGCTTGAGACACTGAGCTAAATCCCTGGTCCTCATATTTTGGTTTTTCAACTTGTATCCACTACTGTTAATTAAAGTTTGTTTAAAACAACTATCAAACAATTTCTAAATCATTTTAAAAAGTTGTATCTCATATAATTTACTGTGAAGTACATCTTACTGTACTTTAATATGCATACAATGATATATTAAACCATAGTTTAGAAAGTTAAAACTGGAAACACAACCTGGGAGGTTTTTGAGATGTTCCTAATTTTTTGTTTAGGTTTCAATTAGTATTTAGATGGGTACTATCACTAAAAGAAAATTTACTGAAAAGATGTAAGATTTATATATTTTCTTTATGTATATTACACGTTTAAAATTCTTACCCCTTATCTCAATTAAAAATGATATGTCTTTCTCTAATATGCCTGTAAGAATGTTTATATTTAACCTACTTCAGTAGACTGCTTTCCACTGTAAGACATTTTCTTGATGGCCACCACTTCATTGGTACGTACATCTCGTGCCTAAAAAAGAAAAGAAAGGACCACTGTAAAAAATATTAGATTAAATCTGGGTAATCAATTCTTTGAAAATAAAAGTATTTATAAACTACCATGTCAAAAAGGATATTACAACTGCTTATAGTAGAGGACATAGGAAGATGTGAGCCAAAGCACATGAAAGAGCAGGTATGTATGATGAACAAGTCTAAGATCTAATGAGTGTTTAGATCTAAAGAACTAAAATTGAAATTGAATTGCATTAGGGACTTCAGTTAAGTAAATAGGTTTTAGCCAATCTCATCATACAAAAAATGCATGTGGGACAACAGATGTGTTAATTTAGTTCACTTTAGTTACCATTTTACTATCTGTATGTATCCCATACATCTGAGTTGTAAACCTCACATATAAACAACAAAAATTATTTTAAAAATAAACGATACAGAAGCTGGGAGTGATGGCACATGCCCATAAATCCCAGCACTCAGGAGGCTGAGGCAAGAGGATCACTATGAGTTCAAGGCCAACATGGGATACATAGTGAGACCCTGTCTCAAAAAAAAAAAAAAAAAAAGAACTAAATGTTCATTTACTTAAAGCACATTAAAAATAACACTATGGTTTGATCTAAAATATTCCCGAAAAGGCTCATGTGTTCAGAGGTAGGCCTTTCAGAAGGTGACTGGATCACAGGGACACTATATTCCTCAGTGGATTTAATCTATTAATGAGTTCACTACTGAAAGTGTGGCCTTTCTAGAGATGACCTAGAAGAGTATTCACATCTGGGATGCCTCCCTCCCTTCCCTCGTTTTCTCTCTTTCTCTCCTGGGCAGATTTCCTCCACCATACTCTTCTGCCATGATGTTTCTGCCTTACAGCCAGCAGACCATGTAATGAAACGTCTGAAACTAAGAACCAAAATACATTTTTTCTCCTTCAGATTATATATGTCGGGGAAATAGTTCAGTGGCACAAGCACCTGCCTAGCTAGCAAGCACACAGTCCTGATTTCAATTCCTGGTACCAAAAAACTCCCAAAAAACATTATATATGTAAAGCATTTTGTCCCAGCAACATAAAAGCTGACCAATACTACCATATAGCAAAACTCATAAAATTATGCAGGTGCTGGTGTTTTAGAAAGAAAAGGGTATGTTTGTCTTTGAGGAACCTAGTTAAGAGAAAAACACAAAAATTTGAGTAGTACTATAAACAAAGAGACAAAATAAAACTAGTCATATACAAGTCTATACTAATAAATTTGTAATCTCAATCAGGACAATTTTCCAGGAAAGAATGCATTACTAAAACTGATAATAAAGAAGAAATGGTGGTAGATTTTTTTAAAAGCAATGAATTACTTCTAAAATAGCCTTCAATAGAAAAATAGCTTTATAGGGGAACTTTTCAAGACATAAGGAGAAAAAAAGAAGTTATCGCATTAATTTTATGAAGGTAGTATAAGCCGTTAGCCAAAATCTCGGAAAAAGCACAAAATGGGACGTTAGGTAACAATTTTGTTTGTAAAAACAGAAAGGAAGAATCTAATATTAACAAACCAAATTTTATAGTGCATGAACAGATCATTTTGATAAAATACACAATCACATAGCTGGGAGTGGTGGCGCACCCCTTTAATCCCAGCACTCGGGAAGCTGAGGCAGGCGGAGCGTTGTGAGTTCGAGGTGGGCTTGGGCTACAACACAAGCGCAAGGCCGGCCTGAGCTACATAGTGCGACCCTGCCTCAAAAAACCAGGGCTGGGAGTTTAGCTCAGCGGCTTAAGCGCCTGACTGGCAGGTGCGAGGTTGTGAGTTCAATCCCCAGTGCCACAAAAAATAAAAATAAAAATACAATCACAGAAATGCAAAAAATTTTGATACTAGGAAAATATTTTATGAGTTAGGGAAGTAGGACAGTGGTAGAGCTCTTGCCTATTATGTGTGAGGTCCTGAGTTCAATCTCCAGCAATGCAAAATAAATAAAAATGATAATAATCCACTTAAAATTTCATAGTTCTCCACATTTTTTTAAAGTCAAAGGGAAACAACACATACAAACTCCCAATAGCTGCTGAAGATGCAGCAAGGGCCTAATTCTAAATATAGTCAATTGCTTAGAAGGCCAAACTCTTAGAAAACCAAAAATAGGTAATTCCTAACTGGGTGTGGTAGTGCACGTGGTGGTGCCTCTACTCTGAAGGTTTAATTAGGACGATCACAAATTCAAGCCTAGGCTGTGCAATTTGTAAGACCCTGCCTCAAAAATATAAAAGGGTTGGAGATACAGCTTAGTGTGAAGGCAGTGTGCGGGTGTGTGTGTGTGTGTGTGTGTGTGTGTGTGTGTGTGTTCAATCTCTATTACTTTTTAAAAAAGAAAAAAGGTGACCCATCAACATGATAAATCATATCTATTGAAAACAACCACTAATCAGAATCTAGGCAAAAATGTTAAAAGCCGGGCGTGGTGGCACACACCTTTAATCCCAGCACTCGGGAGGCTGAGGTAGGAGAAGCATTGTGAGTTCGAGGCCAGCTTGGGCTACAACGTAAGCGCAAGGCCAGCCTGAGCTACGTAGTGCGACCCTGCCTCAAAATACTAGGGCTGGGAGTTTGGTTCAATGGCTTAAGTGCCTGTCTAGCAGGCGTGAGGTTGTGAGTGTTTTCAGAATGATTACTTAACAATATTGTGGAAATTCAGGGGTGGGGGGGAATAACCCAGAAACATGGTGACTGACTCTTTAGAGAAGAAGCAAACTCTCATTATGTATACATAAAATGAGCCAGACATGGTGGTACATGCTTATAACTCTAGTTACTCAGGAGGCTGAGGCAGGAGGATTACAAATTCAAGGCCTCCCTGTGCAACTTATCAAGACCTTCTCTCAGAACAAAAATAAAAAGGGCTGGAGCTATAACTCAATGGTAGAGTATTCCTACATTCAATCCCCAGGACTGCTTTTTTTTTTTTTTTTTTTTTTTTGTGGCACCAGGGATTGAACTCACAACCTCACGCCTGCCAGGGCAGGCGCTTAAGGCACTGAGCCAAACTCCCGGCCCTAGGACTGCTATTTTTAATATACATAAAATGATAAAATATATTACGAAGGCACAGAAGAAGAGGTGCAAAATATTAAAAATCAGTTTTATAAAAGAGAACCATCTTAAATCATCAGGCTTTAATGAATTCCCAAAAATAAAATGTTCTACAATTATGGTAATGGTTGTAAAATTGCTATTTAGTAAAACTCACCGAAATGTAAACTTACAACTGGTAAAGTTATAGAACATAAATTAGTCCTCAAAAAGATTTTTTTTCGGGGGGAGACAGTCTTACTATGTTACCCAGGCTGTCCCTGAACTTCTGGGCTCAAGAAATAATCCTGCCTTAGCCTCCTGGGTAGTTAGGGTTATGGTGATTGACAGAACTTCTATGTTCTCCTTCTAGTTCCAAAAATATGCCTCCTGCTCCCTTTTTGTGCATGCACTGAGCCCTCTCCAATTCCAAAACTCCACAAAGCGCTCTACCCCTAGCCCCCAGTAAATCTTTCTGTTTCCTGTTTTGCACATGCAGATGCTCCCTCATATCAGCTGTTGATATGTCATTTTGCCCACCTCCCAAACTCCTCCCCCAGCCAGACCTGATAGAAGTACTTCCACTTCTTTGTTCTTACCCAAGGGTGCTTGCCCTCCCTGTCCACACTAAAGGTCTCTTTTCTCCTTTGTCTATCAAGTCAAAATCGTACCACTGAAGTACCACAACCCAGTTAAAATCTTTTTTTGGTTTGTTTTAAATAAAAGACACATCTATAAATTATGCCTCAATAGTTGGTTTAAAAAGCTAAACAAAGGGTCTGGGAATTAGCTCAGCAGCACAGGGCCTGCATAGGAAGTACTGAGTCATGAGTTCAATCCCCAGTACCAAAAAAAACAAAAACAAAAAACGCCAAACAAATATATTCTGCAGCTTATCAGCTGTGGACTATCAAATGGATACTGAGAAGAATTAATGATGTGTCTTTTTTTTTTTTTTTTTTTGGTACCAGGAATTGAACTCAGGACCTTGCGCTTGCCAGGCAGGTGCTTAGGCCGCTGAACTATAACCTCGCCCTGACGTAACAATTTGAAGTGCTAGTAGTTTATTTACTGTAAAGGTGAAATGGACCCTTGCAGGTCCTGCTTAAATAAGATTTGTTCCCCAAAAATCTCTATTTATCTGTGAGCCTCTTGATCTTGATCAATAGGTATAAACTGCTACCACCTAATAGTTTTATTAAGATAAAATTCATAGACCATACAATTCAATGATGGCTAGTACATTTGCAGGTATGTGCAACCATCACATTTTTAAACATTTTTCTTAACAGGAAATCTTTTTAAGTATTTTATTTTATTTATTTGTTATTTATTTATTTATTTTGCGGCACCGGGGAAAGCTGCTGAGCCAAACTCCCTGCCCTGGTTTTTTGAGGCAGGGTCACACTATGTAGCTCAGGCCAGTCTTGTGCTCACGTTGTAGCCCAAGCGGGCCTCGAATTTACAAGGCTCCTCCTACCTCAGCCTCCCAAGTGCTGGGATTAAAGGCATGCGCCACCACGCCCAGCTTTAAGTATTTTAAAATAAAAGCTTTCTCCAGAAAAAAAATCCCTGTGGCATCTTTACCTATCGTTTTCCTATCCCCTGACCTACCTCTTACCCCTAAGCAACAATCTACTTTCTATCTCTAAAGATTTGTCCAATCTGGACATTTCATATGAATGAAATAACATATGTGGTCTTTTTTTTTTTTTTTTTTTTTTTGCGGCACAGGGGATTGAACTCACAACCTTGCACCTGCCAGACAGGCGCTTAAGCTGCTGAGCCAAACTCCCGGCCCTGGTTTTTTGAGGCAGGGTCGCACTATGTAGCTCACGCCGGCCTTGTGCTCGCATTGTAGCCCAAGCCGGCCTCGAACTCACAACGCTCCTCCTACCTCAGCCTCCCAAGTGCTGGAATTAAAGGCGTGCGCCACCATGCCCGGCCTCATATGTGGTCTTTTGTGATTGACTTTTTTCACCTAACGAAATGTTTTTAAAGTTCATAACTACTGTATGTTTGTACATTTTTCTCATTTGCCTCACAGTCTATGTATCTTCTTTGGAGAAATGTCATTTCAGAACTTTTACTCACTTTTTAAACCAAAAATTGTGATACTGAATTATGCATTTATAATTCTATGTAATACATAGGGCAAAAATAACAAAGGACATAGAAGGGGACAAATGATTTCTACATTTTACCTGCTGTGATATCACATTAACAAAGAGACAAGAGAATGAAAGTTTTCTAGTAGAGAATAAGGTAACAAAAAAGTTTATAAAATTGTTTACATAATAGAATACTGTGTAGGTCAGAGTTAAATGCTTCATGAGTAACTAAAAAGGAATACTACATCATGTATTCTCATCATGAGAGAAATTTAGTAAAGATAAAATTAATTACAAGTTTAAAAATGAGGCTCCACCATGCAGATTGGGAAGAGACTCAGCCAGAAGACAATGCACGCCTTCTCATGAACCAGGCTCTGCCATGCGGATTGGGAAGAGACTCAGCAAGATGATAAAGCATGTCTCCTAGGAGCAAGCCAGTGCACAGGCTGGGAGACCAGAAAAGCAATACCCCACCTGCTGTGGAAAGCAACTGGTTGATTTAGAGGATTCAGGGTGAGATGATAGCAATTGAGGTGAAAACAATAGCTTGATGCTTGTATTGTTTGGCTGACTTTGTAGGCATGGGGCTGGTGGTCTGGGCATCTATTTGGAGGATAGCAGTGTGCACTGTGACAGCTGTGGGAGATTTCCTTCTGTCTCAATTTTGAAATCCAATGTTTTCTTCCATTTTACTGTTTTGTTTTATCACTGTGTCTGGGAACCTGAGCAATTATTTTGAAGATAACAATGTACAGTATCACAACCATTGTTAAATTCCTATCATCGTGTTTTGAAAACTTATACAGCTGTTATTTTTTTGTTGTTGCTGTTCTCATTTTGTTTTTGCTGTTGTTTTTTAGGTTTGTTTACTTCTAGATTTACCTTTTTTTCCCTTTAAAATAAAAAAATTAAAAAAAGTTTAAAGACAAACTAGATGCTGTAAGAGAACAAAAGCAGAACAAAATTGAGTGAACAGGGAAAAATACAATCAATGTGTTTAAAACTAGGAAACTGTGAAGAAAAAAAATTAATACATATGTATTGTCTCAAGGCTAATGTAAATCACACTATAACAAATTTATGTAACCACTGAAAATATGAATCTTAGACATGGTGGTACACACCTATAGTACCAACCTGCTACGAGGCTGAAGCAGGAAGATCACAAATTTGCACCTAGCCTGAGCAAGTCAGTGAGATACTGTCTCAAAAAAAATAAAAAAGTGTTGGGGATGTAGCTTGGTGAAAAGGCCCTGTGTTCAAGACTCAATACTGGGGGTGGGAAGATATAAAACTTGCAAATCTTTTAAAAGAAAACAGATTAATTCAATCTTACACCAGGAAATAAGACATAAATACTATACCCTGTTTTTAAAAATTAACAACTGCCAGGTGTGGTGGCACACACCTTTAATCCCAGCACTCGGGAGGCTGAGGTAGGAGGAGCATTGTGAGTTTGAGGCTGGCTTGGGTTACAACGCCAGCGCAAGGCCGGCTGGAGCTACATAGTGCGACCTTGCCTCAAAAAACTAGGGCTGGGAGTTTAGCTCAGTGGCTTACGCGCCTGTCTGGCAGCATGAGGCTGTGAGTTCGATCCCTGGTTCCGCAAAGAAAAAAAAAAAAAAAGAATTATTTACAAAATAAACAAACAACTATATCATACGTGGTCTCCCACTAGTCCTTGATTAGGTTGCCTGATGATGACCAAGCTGCCTCATTCAAGTAAGAGCATTTTTTAACTTAATGTGATCTCTACTGCAAATTAATGAAAATTCAGTGATGTGCTATTTGTAGCCATCTAAAAAAGATCTGTTCATTAGGTCTTTCCCCTACACACTCTATAGATAAATACTATTCATTGGGTCCTGTCATGGGGTGGGAGTGATGAGAAACATAACAACAGAAGAATGTACATATACTGATACCACAGAATATTAAGGTTAGTGACCTAGAAACAGATTTATAGCAAAAATACTCAATTATGGGCTGCATTTAATCTTTCCTTATCTGTATGTTATGTACATATTAGACATCAAGACAAATAACAAAAGCACCTGATTTAAAAAGTTGCCCCTGATTCCTCTGCTTCCATTTATTTATTACTGGGATTGTGCCAGGTTTAACTTTGGTTTCTTAGCTTCTTAAGTCAGCATTTAAATATTCACTGCACCTCCATTTTATTTTATAAGTCAGCTCAAACACGCAATAAACTTTGACATAGCAATCCTTTATTATGTCTTCCTCTAGATCAGAAATCAAAACATTTTTTCTAAATGGTAAGGTAGAAAATATTTTAGGCTTTGTGGGCTACATATAAAATCTGTTGCATATTCTTTTTTGTTATGGTGGTGCTGGAGATCAAGCCCAAGGCTTTGTGTATGAATAAGGAAGCTCTCTACCACTGAGCTCAACCCTCAGCCTTGTCTTATATTTTTTAAACGTAAAAACTATTCTTAGTTTGGGACCTGAGGAAAAAACAAGTTCAGGTTGGACACCGCACATGGGCTATAATTTGTTAGCCCCTATAACAGATAAATCCATGGCTAACATTGTCCCACATTTACTCTGAAATTTTCTATCTAAACATGTATCATTATTATCATTTTTATTATTTTATCACTGAAGAGTCATTAACAATATACATTCTGATCCTTGGTCCTAAAAATACTTCTTTACATATCTCTAGAAAAGAAGAACATTCTCTTGACTAATCACAACATGATTATCAAATTTAGACTTTCAGTACTGATAAACCCGTCATGGTGATACACAACTATAAGCCCAGTGCTCTAGGAGGCTAAGGCAAAAGGATCCCAAGATACAGCCTAGCAAAAAGAATCCAAAACAAAAAGAACAAAACAGCAAACTCATTAAGAATACAAAAGTTCTGAAGAAGATAAACATATTTACATTTTTGACATAAACAGAACCATTACAGCTAACAGAATGTAGATTATACATAATTTCTGGTGCACACTTAAGAGAAAATATTTGCAAAACATAATAGTCTGGAATGGTAGCACACACGCCTGCAGTCCTGGCTATAGGTAAGGCTAAGGCAGCGGAATCTCTCACCTCACAAGTTTGCAGCCCCTTCAAAACAAAACAATACTGAAAGTCCATTATACATCTATCACAATTGCTCAAAAATGTTAGAGCAAACCAAATTTTCATGCCCTGCTGATAACAGTATAAAGTTTCTAGGTCTTGATGAAAAGTGTGGTACTTGGTTATACTATTTATTTATTTTGAGGCAGGGTCTTCCTATGTAGTTCAGACTGGCCTTGAACTCATGGTGAGCCGCCTGCCTCAGCCTCCTAAATGCTGAGATTACAGGCGTACACCAGCAGTCTACAAAAATACACATATATCTGCCCTATGACTCAACAATTCCATCCTCAGTATGTACTGCAGAAAATGGAAAATTTAAATTCTAAAGAGAAGTATTCAAGGATGGTAATAGCAATTTAAAAAAACCAAACAGTCTAGCTTATAATAAAATGAAGAAACACACTATGGAATAATCAACTAAAATATAACAGTTAATTTTATGTGTCAGCTTGGTTAGGTCATAATACCTAGATATTTGATCAAATGATATTCTATGAAGGTTTATATGAAGGTATTTTTAGGATGGGACTTAAATTAACAGACTCTAAGTAAAGCAAACTGTCGTCCAAAGAGCAGAGGGCCTTACGAAAACAACTGATATCCTCTGAGAGGAATGGAATTAAGGTAGCAAACTGTTCTTTGTTTTTTTGTTTTTTGTTTTTTTTTGAGGGAGAGAGAGTGTCACTATGCAGTTCAGGCTGGCCTTGAACTCAGTTTGCAGCACAGGCTGACCTCAAACTCAGTGATCCTCCTGCCTCACTCAGCCTTTCTGAGTGCTGGGCACCACCCACCTGTCTTCTAATTCAAACTCTCTCTTGCGTCTCCAGATTGCTGACTTTCTCTGTAAATTTTGGGTTTGCTAGCATTATGAGCCAATCCCATAAAACATACTGTATTCTTTATCAGTCTGTATATATGTGTCGTATACATCTGTATAAGAAACTGCTAAATAAATACACATCATAAAATATTTTCCCTAAAAAAAGTCTTTAAATTAATATATTGTTTCTGAACCTATTCTGTTTCACTCTTTGCCTACTTGGGCACTAGTACCACAGGGCTTTGATTATTGTGTTGTAGTTTTCAATACCTGACAATTTATGGCTCTCTTCGATAGTTTCCTCTTTAGCTAGGTGTAGTGGCGAATGCCTGTAATCCCAGCACTCAGGAGGCTGAGATAGGAGAACTGCTGTGAGTTCAAGGGCAGCCAGGGCTACATAGTGAATTCAAGGCCAACCTGTACTGCATAGCAAGACACTGTCTAGAAAAGCCAAAAAAAGAGAGAAATCTCTTTTTTTTATTTTAAAGAAAATAAAACAGAACAAAGCAGATTAGAACAAAACAACACAAGCAACACAAGATTTCAAAACAAGACAACAGGAAATCAACAGTGGCTACCATGTCTCTTGTTTTCTTCAAAACAGTTGTCCATATCGTCACACACAATGAATTCAAACAAAACAAAATAGTATAAAACTGATCAAAACAAAAGAAGGAAAGCATTACAGACCTTCAAAACCAGACAATAGGAAAATCAACAATGTCTCTTTTTCTCTTCAAACTAGCTGTCCATACCTTCACACATCTTGAAATCAAATAATACAAAACAAGACAAAAACCAATCAAAACAAAGAATATAAGTATTATTGGACTTCACATCAAGATGATAGGAAATCAGCAATGGCTACCATAATGTCTCATTTTCTTTAAAGTAGCTATTCATACCATCACATGTAATAAAATCAATTCTTGTAAACTCTTTAAGAGAAGTTTTAGGCATGTATAAGCCTATACATGTACATCTATCCTTTCTGTATTAGAGGGAAAACAAAACAAAACAGATTACAATAAAAACAAGAAACAAAAGAGACAAATAAATAATAACAGAGCCCAAAACAATAACAACATAGGCTTTCAAAACAAGGTGGCAGGAACATAACTAAGGTTGTTATTTTGTATAGTTATCTTCAAAAGTTACTAAGATTACCAGATATAAACATGCAAAATTGATCTAATCCTATGAATGTTAATTGTTCTGTTTCAAGAAATAACAGAATTAGTAATACAATCAACTCGGCTATCTTAAGTGTACAAGCTTGTATCTTTTTTCTTTTCCCTTCCTTCTTTTCTCCTTTTCCCTGAGTTATTTTTTCCCCTTTGAGCAGTTTCTTACCCTTTCACAATATTTACTGAACATTTTGCATTTTATTTACTCTTAGTTTCTTATACTAGGGAGACAATATTGTATTTACACATGTGAGTTTGATTTACTTCACTTATGAGTATGGTCTCAAATTGCAATCATTTACCTATAAAAGCCTCAATGTGAACCTTCTTTATAGCTGAGTAGTACTCCATTGTATAAAAATACCACATCCTTTTTTTATCCATTCCTCAGTTGATGGGCATTTAGGTTGTTTCCAAGATTTGGCTATCACAAATTGTGCTGCTATAAACATGGGTACACATATATCACTGTGGTACGATGTTTTCAATTCTTCTGGCAATTTGCCCAGAAGTGGAATAGGTGGGTCAAATGGGACTTCCAATCCCAGCTTTTTTTTTTTTTGGTACCGGGGATTGAACTCACAATCTCACACCTTCCAGGCAGGCACTTAAACCACTGAGCTAAATCACCGGCCTTATGTTTTGAGACAGGGTCTCACTATGCAGTTCAGGCTGACCTTGAACTCACTTTGTAGCCCAGGCTGATCTCAAACTCGATCCTCCTGCCTCAGCCTCCCAAGTGCTGGGATTAAAGGTATGTACCACCATACTTGGCTTTCAATCCCAGTTTTTGAGGAACCTCCAGACTGACTTTCACAAAAATTTCCTCTTTAACATCCTTTTAAACTATTTTCTAGGCTATTCACATTGCTTTTTTGTTCTTTTCTTCTTTTTCCCTCCAAACAAAAATATTCATAATGAAGAAATATGACGATGCTCATCACATTGTTTTTAATAGCAAATAAATGAGGAAAGAATCTAAATATCAAGTCATATGGAATGATGAAAGCAATTACAGTATAACAAATACATATACAATGAATCTGAAAAGCAAAAAATATTATATCTTAATTAATGTGAAAAATAAACACAATGGAATGCATAAAATAAATTATACCATTTATCATGAGCCAGGCATGGTAATGCATACCTGTAATCTCAGGATTTGGGAGGTTGAGGCAGGAGGATCACTTCAGTTCAAGGTCAACCTGGGCTACGTAAAGTGAGTTCAAGGCCAGCCTGAACTGCATAGTGAGACCCTGTCTCAAAAAAACCAAAAAAGGGCTGGGGATAAAGTTCAGTGGCACAAGCATCTGCCTGGCAACTGCAATATTCTGAGTTCAATTCCTGCCCTCCCCCCTAAAAAGGTAAATTGTGAATGATAGAATTATGTGTTAAAGATACACATATGGTGATTAACCATCAAAGTTCAGCTTGGACTGAAGGTTTTTCAGGATATGGAACTTTTACTACTAAAACTGAGAGGGTACTAGCCAGACATGGATGACAACTAATCCTCCATATATTTAGATTATTTCAAAGGCTGAAAGAATAAAAATGAAATATTACCAATAGTTATCTAAAAAAAGTAATTAAAAGCTATGGTTTCTTCCTGCTTTTTTTATTTTAAAAGATAAAGGTGACATACTTCTATACAAATAAGCAAAGTTTGTTATGGGTACTTTACGAAAAAAATCTCAAAACAGAGTTAAAGATTCAAAAGAAAACTGACTCAGTTACACTGACAACCAAAGAAAGAAGATTGAAATCAGAAAAAAAGTGGGGACATTATAGGAATAAAAAGGAGTATATGATTATACTATTAATAACTCTATATCTATGAATTAGATGACAAATTACTAGAAATAAATTACCTAAATCCAGCTCAAGAAATTTTTTAAACTTTTAATAGTTCTGTGAGAAGAGAATAAATCCATAATTAAAATCCTTCCAAGAAAGGAAAATCCAGAGCCACGCGGCCTGGGAGGAGAACCAAGAAGCCAACTTGCGCCCTCCAATGAACGAGCCCGCCCTCCAGTGAATGAGCCTGTGTGCAGACTGGGAGAAAAGAAGAGCACCGGCCTCCCCCACCCCCACCCTGCCTTAAGCAACCAGCTGATTTGGAGGAATATGTGGGAGGCAATTTGAGTGACTCCCCTTGAATGCAAAACAATTGCTGCAACTTCGATTATATGGAGACTTATTCCCTCATACTGATATGTATAGAGCTGACTATGGTATTTTTTTCTCTCTTTAATTGGCTCTAAGCATTGCAAATAAGACTAGCCGAGGTACTGGTATTTAATCTCTAAAGCTGTCAGATAGTTTCCTCGAATGGTGCTCTCTGTAAAATATATAGGCACTGTGAGATGATAGAGCCAGTCAGCTCCAGAAATGTCAACTGGGTATGAGCCTCGAGAAAGAGGCTATGAATTCCTAAGGCACAAAGTTTACATATCAAAAACTGAAGCAGCAGCCTCCAAAAACAATTCAGTAGCTACCTTGATTGGGTTATGCAAATTGATCCCTCTGCATATCTTTATCTCTGCATTTTCCAAGAGATGCCTTTTTCACTACCTGGCTAGCCAGCTCAAGTTACTCAGGTAGTTTCCGCCAACCTCACTGTCACTCATCCTCGAGCCACCCCCTTCTTCACAAGATGATAAATTCTGGGAGAGACCTAAGATCACGGCCTTTGTCCGCACATAATCACGCACATCCTCGCAAGGATTGGACTCAGGGCCCTTGGCTGCCCTTAACTTTGAATGTGTCTTGGTGTCTTTACTCTCACCGGGGGTTGCACTGGATGTGATAGATTGAAATTAACTTGCTGGGATTCCAATGACGTCTCAGTGGGATTATAAATATAACTTCTTGGATTGTGAGGAAGACTAGAAAAAGGATTATAGTATTTAGATTACCGTACTCAATATTTGGGATTACAACAGGAATACAGGCTGAGACGATAGCAACTAAAGTAAAAAAAATAAATAAATATAACAGGAGTTGGGGATTTAGCTCAGCAGCGCAAGTGCCTGCCTGACAAGAGTGAGGTCATGAGTTTGATCCCCAGTACAAAAAAAAAAAAAAGATTGTATTGTTTGATTGACTTTGCAGGCCTAAAGCCAGTAGTCTGAGCATCTATTTAGAGGGCAACAACATGCAATATAGCAACTATGGGAGATTTCCTTCTGTCTTGTTTTTGAAATCCAATATAGTTTTCACTGTTTTGTTTTGCTCCATTTTACTGTTTTTATTCCTTTCAAAATACTAAAAAGGCAAATCCAGAATCAACTGGCTTTGTTACTGAACTATTCTACCAAACACTTAAAAGAATAAACATCAATCCTTCACAAATTCTACCAAAAGCCAAATGACAAAGGAACACTTCCTAACTATGAAATCAGTATTACCTTAATACAATACCAGATAAGCATATAACTACAAAATTATAAACCAGGATCTCTTATGGATATAGAATAAAAAATCCAGAATACTATACTAGCCAACAAAAACTGACAGCATATTGAAAGAATTATACACCCTGATGAAGTGGTATTTTATCCTAGGAATGCAAGAGCAGTTTAACATGACAAAATCAATCACAGCATTCAAATGAAGGGAAAAAAACCATGATCAGCCAGGTGTGGTGGTGCACACCTATAATCCCAGCACTCAGGAGGCAGAGGCAGAAGGACTGCCCTGAGTTCAAGGCCAACCTGAACTACATAGCAAGACCCTGTTTCAAGAACAAAACAAGAAAGATGGTGGAACAAAAGCAGCAGACAAAACAGCCTCTCTTGAGAGTCACCATCCAGACACTGGAATACAGCATCATAAGGAAGACAAGAAGAAAGTGGTTCCCATGGACCCAGGAAGAATCTGAAGTGCTAACTGAAGCCCACAGAGAGAGTAAAAAGAAAAACTTCAACAAAGAAGAAGGTGGTAGCTGGCGGCGGCGTCTACCTGAGCCAGACTAACTGCATGAGAGGAGCTGTTGGAACCTGGGGACTCATGGTCATGGTGACAGTGACAGCAGGTGACGCTGAAGGCCTCTGCAAAGAGACCGGGAGGACTGCATTGGCTGGCAATGAGTGCAGTCCTCCCACAGGAGAGAGCAATTAGCTGGAAACCATTTTGGAGGCAGGCCAGATAAGTCTGGAACTAGAACTGCTGCTGGCTTCCTCTATCAGCTCCTAGGCAGAGACCCGAGGAAACTCCTTGGACTGTGACGAGCCCAATGAGTGTGGTCTCAAGGCAGGCCTGCTGAGGTTATCTACTACTCTACCATAAAGCAACTGCTGGCTTGCTGGGATAGAGTGGCATGATTCAGGACACTGTCTCCACAGGCTGTCTACTAGTGAAACCAGAGAGAATTGTGGAAGTGGACTATTTGCTTATCTTTTTTTTTCTCTTTTCCTTCTTTTTTCCCCCTCTTTCTCCTTCATTTTTTTTTTATGAGCATAGAACCTAACCTCTTTGTGGGTGTGGTTCTGTTCTGTTTTTTCTTTAATCTCTTCCATCTCTCTTTTCTTTCAGTCTTCTGAACCAGTTTTCCAAAGTTGGTTTGATCCACCTTTGTCCTCCAACCTTACTTCTAATCTCTTCTTCCACTTCTCTATTTTCTCCATTTAAAATTTTAACCCCAAGGGCAAAATTGACACATTATGGACTTATATATTTCATATAATTATCTGGTTTATTTTACATTTTGTTATATAATCACAAATCTAGTTCATACATTTAAAATTGCAAATTAGGGGTTAGCTCAGTTTGTTGTTTTATAGGCTGTGTTTAGTGCTATTAGTACCACTACAGCAAAAATATACATATTTTTTCTGAACAGCTGTTGGCCCTGATAATCCATGACTAAGATTAACTAAGAGTCACAGAAAATATCGTGGCACAGTTCCCAAGAACCAAGGACTAGACCAAAAGAGCAACAATTTTGCATCTTCAGCAAACTGAAGAGGTAAGATCTTCTAACAGACTCAAAACACAAAAACGAGTTAAACCTGGAAGACACCTCAGAAAAGTAATCATCACCTAAGAGTCCTAAATATGACCAATAAAGCAACCCATCATTGGCAACTTATAAGCATCACCCCAAGAATTAAACTAAAAAAAAAAAAAAAATGAGAAGACATTTAAACAAGATACAACTCCAGACCTCCAGTTCACCAAAGGCAAACCCAGGCGGGACAATCCAAAAGCCCACCCACCAGGTCTCTCAGAAGTGGAAATAACAAAGCAATTGAATGAGATTCTGGAAAAAATGAAATCAGAAATAATCTCTCAAATGACGACAGAGATTACCAAAATATACACCATGCTCAGCGACATTAGAGCAGACACAGGCAAAAACAGAGGTGCTTAAGCAAATTATGGAAGATCAGCACAAGAAATGAAATCCATAAAGCAGATTCAAGCAGATATCCAGGAGAAGAAAAACTCCACTGAAAGTATTTGAAGCAGATTAGGCCAATGTAAGGACAGGATCTCGGATATTGAAGATAGGCTTGCAGTTACTGACCAGGAAAAGAAAGATTTCTCAAAACAAGGGACTGCGGGCGTGGTGGCGCACGCCTTTAATCCCAGCACTCGGGAGGCGGAGGTAGCAGGAGCGTTGTGAGTTTGAGGCCAGCTTGGGCTACAAAGCAAGCGCAAGGCCTGAGTTACACAGTGCAACCCTGCCTCAAAAAACCAGGGCAGGGAGTTTGGCTCAGTGACTTAAGTGCCTGTCTGACAGGCACGAGGTTGTGAGTTCAATCCCCAGTGCCGCAAAAGAAAAAAAAAAACACCTAACAAAGGACCATGAGAAATCAATCCAGCAGCTGCTAGATGAGACGAAGAATAACTTAAGGTTGATTAGAGTCAATAAGCAGGAGATGCCAAAAATGACATTAAAAAAAATGTTCACAGACATGATGACAGAAAACTTTCCTGATAGAGAAAAAGAATTTGACATGCAGATAAATTAGACATACAGAATTCCAATTAGCAATGATCAAAAAAAAATCTGCAGCCAGGTATATCATAGTTAAAGATTCCAGAAATTCAACACAAGAATAGAATCTTAAAAGCTGTTAGGGAAAAGAAATAAATCACCTATAAAAGAAAGCCCATCAGAATCACAGCTGACTTCTCAGCACAAACTCTCAAGTCAAGGACAGCTTGAAGTAAAGTACTCCAGATTCTAAAGGAAAACAACTTTCAACCCAGACTGATGTATCCCGCAAAACTATCTTTCAAAATTGATGGAGAAATAAGGTACTTCCATGACAAAGAACATCTGAAGAAATTTATGACCACCAAACCAGAACTTCAAAATGTTCTGAAGGACATTCTAGAAAGAGATAATAAGGAGTACAGCTCCATGAACCCCAACAGAAGATATCCACCACAGAAGGCAAACAATTAAAGGGAAGGAAAAAAAGATGGGGAGCCAACAACAGGAAAATAACATGACAAGGATAGGTCAATACATACCAGTTATAATCATCAATGTTAATGGTCTCAATTCACCAGTCAAGAGACACAAACTGGCGGAATGGATTGAGAAGCAAGATCCAACAATACGCTGCATAAAAGAAACACATTTAATTCAAACAGAAATTTATATACTGAAAGTCAAAGGATGGAAAATAACACCCCATGCAAAAGGAACTGCAAAAAAAGCAGGGGTAGCTATTCTATTTGCACACAAAGTGAATTTCAAATCAAGACTGATTAAGAGAGATAAAGAAGGTCTCTACATTCTCCTAAAGGGAACAATCCAAGAGGAAGAGATAACAATCATAAATATATATACAACAAATACCAGTGCACCCAACTATATAAAAAAATTACTAATGGACATGAAAAATCAAATAAGCCCTAGCCAGGCATGGTGGGTCACACCTGTAATCCCAGCAATCAGGCGGCTGCGGCAGGAAGATCGTCGCGAGTTTGGAACTAGCTTGTGCTACAAAGTGAGCTCAAGGCCAGCCTAAACTGTATAATGAGACCCCGTCTCAAAAAGAACAATAAAAAGAACAATAACAATAACAACAACAACAACAAAAATCAAATAAGCCCTAATACAATTATATGGGAGACCTCAATACTATAATGTCACAAAGACAGATCAAGTAGACAAAAAAATCAATAATGAAATATTAGAATTGAATCAAACTTTTGAGCAAATGGACTTAGAGAATGTCTATAGAATGTTCCATCCCACACATCAGAACACACAGTCTTCTCAGTTACACATGGGACATTCTCCAATACAGACCATATACTGGCTCACAGAATGTGCTTAAGTAAATACAAAGAAACTGATATTATCCCATGCATACTATCAGACCACAGTGCAATGAAATTGGAAATCCATGCCAAAGGAAACCACAAGAATTTCATAAATACATGGAAATTAAATAGCATCCTACTAAACAACCAATGGGTCACAGATGAAATTAAAGAAGAAATTACAGTTTTTATAGTTGAGTGATAATGACAATACAACATACAGGAACTTGAGGGACACTATGAAAGCAGTCTTAAGAGGGAAATTTATAGCAGCAAATACCCATATCAGGAAAACAAAGCAAGTGCATATAAACAACTTAATGCTGAACCTCAAAACTCTAGAAAAAGAAAAGCAGGTTAAACTAAAAGCTCATACAAGGGAGGAAATTATAAAGATCAGAGCAGAAATTAACACACTAGAGACTAAAAAACACATACAAAAAGAATCAATGAATCGACGAGTTGGTTCTTTGAAAGATTAAATAAAATTAACAAACCCTCAGCCAAACTTATCAAAAAAAAGAAGGAAAAGACTCAAATCCATGCAATTAGGAATGAAAAGGGCGAAATCACAAGACTCTGCAGAAATCCAGAAAATCATCTGTACCTACTTTGAAAACTTGTTTTTTTTTGTTTTTTTTTTTTTTTTTTTGGTTCTGGGGATTGAACTCACAATCTCAGGCCTGCCAGGCAGGTGCTTAGGCCACTGAGCTAAATCTCCAGCCCTATTTTTTGAGACAGGGTCTCACTATGCAGTTCAGGCTGACCTTGAACTCACTTTGCAACCCATGCTGGTCTTGGACTGACAACCATCCTCCTGCCTCAGCCTCCTGAGTGCTGGGATTAAAGGCCTGCGCCACAATAGCCGGTGAAAATTTGTATTCTAATCAGATGGAAAATACAGAAGAAATGGACAGATTTCTAGATACATATAAATTACCAAAGCTGAATCAAGAAGATATAAAAATCCTAAATAACCCAATATCAATAAATTAAAGATGCAATTAAAAACCTATCAACAAAGCAAAGCCCAGGCCGTGATGGATTCACTGCTAAATTTTAAGAAATTTAGTAAAGATCTAACACCACTACTTCTCAAACTCTTTAATGAAACTGAAAGGGAAGCAATACTTCCAAATTAAATCCTGGAAGCAAGCATTACTCTGATTTCAAAACCAGAGAATGAGCCAACTAAGAAAGAATTACAGGCCAATCTCCCGAATGAACACTGATGCAAAAATCTTCAATAAGATACTGGCAAACAGACTGCAGCAAATCGTCAAAAAGATTGTACACCATGGCCATGTGGGATTCATTCCAGGGATACAGGGACAGTTCAACACAAGCAAATCTACAAATGTAATACACCATATTAACAGAACCAAGGACAAAAATCATACGATCATCTCAATAGATACAGAAAAAGCTTTTGACAAAGTCCAGCACCCATTCATGATAAAAATCCTACAGATAATTGGAATAGATGGTCTTTATCTCAATCTGATAAAAGCCATCTATGACAAACCAACGGCCAACATCATTCTAAATGAACAAAAACTGAAAGATTTCACTCTAACATCAGGAACAATACAAGGAGGTCCACTGTCTCCACTCTTATTTAACACAGTCCCGAAAACTCCAGCTGGAGCAATTAGACAAGAGAAAGAAATAAAAGGAATAAAGATAGGAAAGGAAGAAGTTATACTATCATTATCTGCCGATGACATGATACTCTACTTAGGACACCCCCAAAACTCCACCAAAAGATCTCTAGATTTAATAAACAAATTCAGTAATGTAGCTGGTTACAAAGTCAACACTTAAAAATCAATAGCCTTATTCCTGTACACAAACAACAAACTCACTGAGAGAGAAATCAAGGAAACAATATCTTTTACAATAGCATCCAAAAAATGAAATATTTAGGAAGCAATCTAACAAAGGATGTAAAAGACCTACACATTGAAAACTATAAGCCAGGTGTTGTGGCGCACACCTTTAATCCCAGCACTAGGAGGCTGAGGCAGGAGGATGGTTGTGAGTTTGAGATCGGCTTAGGCTACAAAGCGAGTTCAAGGCCAGCCTGAATTGCATAGTGAGACCCTGTCTCAAAAAATGGGACCGGGAGCCGGGCGTGGTGGCGCACGCCTTTAATCCCAGCACTCGGGAGGCTGAGGTAGGTGGAGAGTTGTGAGTTCGAGGCCGGCTTGGGCTACAACGCGAGCACAAGGCCGACCTGAGCTACACAGTGCAACCCTGCCTCAAAAAACTAGCGCAGGGAATTTGGCTCAGTGACTTAAGTGCCTATCTGTCAGGCGCGAGGTTGTGAGTTCAATCACTGGTACCAAAAAAAGAAAGAAAGAAAGAAACAAACAAACAAACAAAACTACGGTACTCTGAAAAAGGACATTGACTAGGATATTAGAAAATGGAGAGAAGCCGGGCATGGTGGCGCACGCCTTTAATCCCAGCACTTGGGAGGCTGAGGTAGGAGAAGCGTTGTGAGTTCCAGGCCGGCTTGGGCTACAATGCGAGCGCAAGGCCGGCTTGAGCTACATAGTGCGACTCTGCCTCAAAAAATCAGGTCTGGGAGTTTGGCTCAGTGACCTAAGCGCCTGCCTGACAGGCGCGAGATTGAGTTCAATCCCCGGTACCACAAAAAAAAAAAAAAAGAAAAGAAAAAAAGAAAAGAAAAAGAAAATGGAGAGAGATCTCACGCTCTTGGGTAGGAAGAAACAATACAATGAAAATGGCCATACTTCCAAAACTGTTATACAGATTCAATGCAATCTCAATCAAAATTCCAATAGCATATCTCGCAGAATTACAGAAAACAATCCTAAAATTCATCTGGAACCAGAAGAGACCTAGAATAGCAAACATAATCCTGGGCAATAAGACAAGACAGGGGACATCACAATTCCTGACTCAAAATTATACTAT